>JAJPUD010007356.1:77212-102451 GCA_023553655.1 Myrmecobius fasciatus | reverse complement strand
GAGAGAGAGAGAGAGAGAGAGAGAGAGAGAGAGAGAGAGAGAGAGAGAGAGAGAGAGAGAGAGAGAAATATGGCTTATATACTAATGGGCATGAACCTGACATAATTTTTATTATAGGATTATTCTGTACTTATGTTTGTTCGATTTCTCTCATAAAATCTGAAATCATCATTAGGAACTGAAAAATACCTAGTAGACAATTCCTGCCAATACTTTGACTACTGTATGACTGTTCCCTAAAATTCCATAATATATTAAAAATAAAACCCAAATCAGAACTTCAAGGCTTTCATAAACTGCTATTTTTCAGTTAGAATGTTTTTGTACTATTCTGTCTAAATTTTCCCTCTCCTTAATTTCTTTTTTATTATTCCTAATTATGTCCTCTTCAGGAGTCTAAATTATTCTTTACTTCATTGTCTTTCTATATTTCTAGTCCTTGGGTAGATTTATTGTATTAAATTATTTTTCTATGCCTGCTTCAATCTTTTGCTTCATCCCAAACATTGCTATAATAATTTGTGTCTCCCTACTGTTGCTACTCATTGTCTTACAATGATATCAATCACTGAAAATATAAAATTAAACCTTTTATCACTCATTCAGTTAAAAACATCACCTTTGAACTTTGTTTTTAATTTGCTGCTTCAACAAGGCTTAATTTAGCTTGCATCAAATTAATGCGTATTTATATGTAACTAGGATAATATCAAGATGTCATTTTGTCCATAGCAAAAATGTTTTGGAAACATTTTTATAGAAAATACTTGAAACTACTCTTCATTCTTTTAGCTATAGAGGAATGATTCACACTCTCCTCCCTCCTACCCCCTTCCCAACTTTTATGCCCTCAATGGTTTGAAAGTGCACTTAAACTGCATCCACTATTTTTATAGGATGAATAAGGAGATTTTCTTAATCTGTCCTATTTTAAAAATGATATGGCCATATGACCTAGGGATTTATGTGTCTAAACACATTATAGTAATTAACCTTCCTACCAAGATGAAGCCTCTGCATCTTAAGCCTACTGAAGCTAGGAGGTGTTGAATTATCAGCAAGTGTGGACAAAGACTAATGATCTAATTACCATTTCTTCTAAGCACATTGTCTCTATGTACATTTAGTGCTAGAGAAAATATAAAACTGAGATCTCCATTGCACTCACTTTCACTTTTTTTTTTCCCCACAGAATTGGCACGGGAAATAATAAAAAATTAAAAATAGAAAATAATATTGTAAGACTCCGGATATTACACTGCAGAAGCTACTTAACTGATGACAAAGCCAATTACTTCATCTGCTTCCCTTTATCACCATCCTCTGAAATCTATAAAAACTTTTCTCCCACTTTAAATGATGGCCTTGATCATTCAACTAATGCCTATCAAATAAATGCCTATGGAAATCTTCTCCTAACCAACTAGTAAAAACTCAGATTAAACTATTATCTTTATATTCCTGCTTTAATGCATTTTAAAAATGAATTTTGATGTAAAATAGCCATTTTTATTCATGAAAACTGAGAAGTTACAGATGTTTTTAAAGAAAAAAATCCAACCCATTAACTACCCTATTTGTGTCCCTTCTTATTATATTTTATTATATTATTATTAGCATCTTCCTTTTGAATTTTAATTTCAGTTTTAGGTGGTTTTAAAACTATTATCAGTGTCATTATTCACAATATCTGGTCATTATCTTTTCTAGACAAATTAGATAGGTGATGAGAGGCATCCAAGATTAAGAAAGAAGCTAATTAGCCAACAAAAGGAGCCTATGTTGCATGGTACAGGTTTCATGATATCTACTTATATGGTGTCCATATCATATCTTCTTTACCCTCTATAGATGAAGCCTCTGGGTCACAGAGCTTATAGAAAAATGTTCCTTGTTGTAAGGTCTCTGGGAGAAACCCAAAACCTTTTTGAAATTCTCCTGCTCAAGATCACCCAATTACTATAGTTTTATAGGCATCAGAGTTAAAAAGGCATCTTAAAAATAGCCTGACAACAAATGCTTCTTTCTATTCCTGAGAAAAGTGAGACCCATCCAAGTGAAGAGATTTTCTTAATGTGACACAATTAATATGGCTTTCTCTGCTCTGTTTGCCCCAATCCTAAAAGATATACTACTTCAACTATTCAACTATTCAGTGTGTGTGTGTGTGTGTGTGTGTGTGTGTGTGTGTGTGTGTGTTTATGTGTACATAAGCCATACCTATACTTTCTTCCTTTTTTAGTAACTCCCTGGTGGGGAAACTCCCTATACTGATGCACAACAATTAGTTTTGTTTAATTTATAGTCTTAGAAAGTTGCCTAACACATTAAGATGTTGAGTGACAAGTAACATGCCTGTGGTCTATCAGTATATATCACAAGTAGGAACTGAACCTAGTCCTCCAAACTCTAAAACAACTCTCCAGTTATTATGACATTCTGTCTTTCTTGAGATTACTTATTGCATTTTAGAATTTCAAATGATCTTTGAAGTCTCTTTGGACTTTCTAAAATAGTCATCAGACAACAAACATATTCCATAGGTTGGCTCAATTCCCCAATACTTTCCAATAAGTGTGACATATAAGATCTAAAAGTCTACTGTCATGCTTTTAAGAAATCATGCCTCTCTTTTCTACCCCACCAATGCAGTATGAATTTTTTTTTTCTTCAGGAGGCTTTTTTGAATTTTATTTAATTCCTTTCCTTTTCTTCTTCTCTCCACTCTTATTGTAAAAAAAAAAGAAAAAACAAAAAAGCATTATTTTGTAAATATGTGTTATTTCGCTTAATGATTGAGCTCTTTTCTCAAATCCCATTTCTTTGATTTCCTATTTGTTATAATTTCACCCACTTTTATGAACATGATTTTATATTTTCTGAAACTACTTTTTTCTTTTATAATTTCTTATGATCTGAAAATTAAAATCCAATAATAGCCAGTTATATGTAAATCTCTAAAAATAAAGTTAACAGAATAATAATGGTATTTTCAGTTTTTAAAAAGTTATACAAAACCATTTGAAAAGTTTTTTAGCATGGTATTATAAATTAGGATGAGGATTTTTTTTAATATCTCAAATGAGATATTAAATATTTTTAAATTCTTGTTGCTTTGGTTATCTAGAAATCTTAGTTGATCAATACTCATCATATCTCCTTAAGAAAATCTATTGGCACAGTTGTCTGATCAGCATGAGAATGCAATCCTCTGTAGATGCTATATCTATTAAAGAGTTTGTATTTGACTAATCCAATCACACTGATTACTTATAGGCTCTGGCCTTTGAGACAGGGTGGCTGCCCAAAACAGTACTTATCTGTATCTGCAATAAGAACATTTTCATGGTGATTTTCACATAGTCTGTAGCAGCAGTAAGGGAGTAGGTTGTTGAATGAATGAATAAATAAATGAATGAATATTCTCTCTATATGTAATCTATCATAGTTCCCTACTGTAACATGAATACTCAAATACTAAGCAAAACAGAAAAACAATCCATGATAAAAATTCAATAGAAACTTGTTTGTCCTAGGGTGTCTCTCTGCCTTGGGAATGTGAGTCTCTTTGGGAGGCATATTAACACTTTCAGGCCACTAGGGGAGTCCATTTAGTAAATTACAACAAAATATACTTAATTGTTCCCTAGGAAGTGTGAAGATGTTAATATAACTTCTCTGAATATCTAACTTACTCTTAGGGCATAACATAAGAATTTAGGAAGTATGATTGATTACTATTTTTTTTTATTTAGTAATCTGTTAATCAGTGTCTATTTATTTATTGGAATAACTAGAGATTTATAGGAAAAAAGGGGGATTAGTAATATGAAATAATGATAATAATAAGTAATAAGAAAGTAAACACTCAGAAAGTATTAAGCTAATCCTCAACATCTCTGTCTAGACTGTGTTGGCAATTGGGAAGTTAAATGACATTTGTTGTCTATCTGTTTAAAGCATAGGATATTCCCTTTGGAAACCAGCCCAGGTGTTGTAGAGATTTACCAGCTTCACTGTCTTGCTAATGGAGATCTTCTCCAAGCCTAAATGTGCCTGAGATGAAATTTGAACTTGATGAATTCCTATTCTAGGGCTGCTCCAGTCATGTATGTTTTGTATACACAACATTCTGATGTTGAAAAGGACTAACAACCATGAAAGATGTTTCCATAATAAATGATAAAAACCAAAATTGATAATAAAAGACAGAAAAAGAAATTATATATTTTACTTTTGGGGAAATTAGAGGCCTTGTCTTTTTAATAGAAAAATTAATCAGCTTTCAATTATTATTTTTTTAAACAAGATTTTAAAATACCCAGTATTTGCTCACTAATCTTTCATTGTACCATAGAATAATAACACTATGGTTAAAAGGATAACATTCCTTATCATTAGAGCTAATGGGGAATAGATTAACAAGGATGTAGGGCATTCTGCTTCATGAGAACTTCAGGAGAGTAATGAATTATTCTGTTAGAGATTTGTAGGGAAGAGTCTTGTATTGATCAGGTTGGATTAGGTAACCTCTGAAGTCTTTTCTAACCCAGAGCTTCTGTGAGAATTAAGGATACAATTAAGTTTGATTTAACTCTGTTTAGTTCAATTTGCCAATCATTTATTGTTTCTTGTATACAGGAAATCATACTAAACACTGAGGGTTATACAACAATAAGTAAGATAGTCCCTCCCTTTTGGGAGTTTGCAATTTGATAAATGAATTATAAAGAATCTATTTAAATATTATTATATATCAAGCACTGCAATAAACAGTAAGAATACAAATAGAAAAGTGACACAGTCATAACTCTAACGGAATTTATATTCCACTTGGGGAGACAGATAGTATATAGGCATAGGAACTGAATCTTAAGTTTCATTGGTACAGGGAGTTCTTGGCAAAGAACTTCCTTTTTCAACGCAGGTCAATTCCATCTTTCTAATTTATGGTTTTAAAGAATTGCCAAGAGTCCTGAGAGGTTTTAAACTTGTCTCAGGTCACATAAGCAGTATGAATTCAGGTTGGTTTTCCTCTAAGGCAAACTCTTTATTCACTGCTTCTCACTGCTTCCAAGAATTATAATAGATGTGCATATTACCTATAGAAACAACTATACCACAAAATATTTGATTATAAGTACATGAAGGAGGTGCAAAGTACCATGTGAGATCTCAATGATGAATATTAATAATAATAATAAAGGGCATTGGATATATAACATTTACATTATAATTTTAAGGATTTGGAGGAAGCCAAAGAAAAAGAGAGGTAGGGTGTATATTCTGGACACAGAGAACAGCATGAACAAAAATGATGAAGTGGAGACTTGAAGAGAGGGTTGTTTGGAAAGTCCTTTTTGGTTAGAACCTGGATTGTATTGAAAGACAGTATTATGTGATAACATTATGGTGGTGGAATGATCCCAGTTTATAGAAAGCCTTAGCTTAGGCTAGGGTTTGAACTTTAATTATCAGATAATGAGGAGTTGTTAAAGGTTTTTGAGAAGAAGGATGACTTGACCACGCAGGAAGAACTGTTTGGGAATCATGAAGCTTGGTTTGGAGGATAGCAGGAATGAAGATTGAAAGACCTCTTGTTCAATTCTTTCAGTCATGTCTAACTCTTCATCAGATCTCATTTAGTATTTTCTTGACAAATATACTGGAGTGTTTTGACATTTTCTTCTCTAGCTCATTTTACAGATGAAGAAACTGAGGCAAACAAGATTAAGTGACTTATCCAGTGTCAAATAGCTAGTGTCAGGTGCCAGATTTGATTGTAGAAAGAGGAGTCTTCCTCTTTTTTAGATACAGCACTCTATTCATGGTGCTACCTAGCTGCTGCAGGGTGATTTATTAAGAAATTTACAATAGTTTAAGTGATTAATGAGATTGGCTATAGTCCTAACAATAAACAGTGACAAGAACATGAGAATATCAGGAAGGTAGAATTGACAGCCAAAAAAAATTAAATATGGGAATAAGGAAGAGAGAAGAGTAAATAGATAACACCAAGATTTTGACTAGGAAAATGAATTAATGGTTATCTCACTGATAGAAATAATAATTCTAGAAAGTATTTATATTTGTGGGACCTGGAACAATGTTGGGAACATAGGAGGTATTTAATAAATGCTTATTATTTGAAGGGGAGGTTATTTTGGGGAAAGAATATTAGATTTGGAACCAGAGATTTTATGTTAGAATTTCTTACATGTGACTTTTGGCAAAACTTATTTCACCTCTCAGGGTCTCAGATTCATGTAAAAATCTTTAAGATCTCTTCTAGCTCTAAGATATATGATCTGATATTAAACTCAATTTTGGATTTGTTGAATTTAAGATGCAAGTGAGACATTAGGCAAAAATTTCCTGGAAATATATATAAGTGGGTCTGCATCTTGAAAGAAAGGTCAGAATTAAACAAATAAATTAGGGAGCCATTTATACTTAGGCGATAGTTGAAGCCCTAAAACAGATTGATGAAGCTAACAAATGACAGAACTTATAGAATACCTACTTTATTGTATTGATAAGAGAACAATTATCCTTTTCCTCTTGGAAATAAATTTATCCTATTTTTTGTTTATTTTCCTATGCATGTATTCTTTTTTGTTTTAAATGAAAAAGCATTTCTTTTCTTTTCTTTCTTTTTAACTAATAAAAATTTTATTAACTAATAAAATAAAATAAATAATAAATAATTTTTATTAAGCTTTTTATTCTCAAAACATATGCATGGATAATTTTTCAACATTGACCCTTGCTTTTAAAACCTCATGTTTCAATTTTTTCCCCTTTCCCGTCCACCCCCTCTCCTAGATGATGAGTAATCCTATATGTTTTAAACATGGTAAAAATATATGTTAAATCCAATACGTGTATACATGTTTATACAACTATCTTGCTCTATGCATGTATTCTTATTTTGTTAGATAACTTTATATGGATTTTTTGGTAAATGCTTAACTGCAAACAGGAACTTTCACTATGAAAAAATATTGTGAGTTAAAAGTAACAGTATGGCTATCAGAACTTGGATCTGTCCTAATTACTCTATATTCTATCTCTGTCTCTGTCTCTCTTTTCCTCCCTCCCTCCCCCAAAACATACAAACACATATGTACAAATATACACATAATTTGTATCAATTCATACATATATATTTATAATGATAATTTTTTGTCACTCTTATACCTTAATATATCTTTCCTCCCAGTGATCTATACCATGTAGTAAAGAAAACAAAGAAAAAAAATCAACAAAACCAAAAATTATAAATCTTTACCATTTTATAACATGTGGAATATATCATATCTGTAGTCCTTTAGATCTGTAAAACAGAAAAGAAGGCAAGGGGAGATAGGAAGAAATGGAAGGTTATGAAAAAAGAGGTTTCTTGGTGAGCGGGTTGCTTTCAGAAAAACCTGTAAAGCTCTCCATGAACTCAAGCAAAGTGAAATGTAGTGTACAAAGTAATAGCAGTGTTGTGGGATGATTAACTGTGAATGACTTTGTTATTCTCAGCAATTCAGTGATCCATAACTACTGTCAAGGGCTTATGATGAAAAATGCTATCCATATACAAAGAAACAACTGATTGTGTCAGAGTAGAGATTGAAATATAGTCTTTTTTTAAGCAATATTTTTTATTGAGGCTGGTTTTTTCGGAATCTATGTTTTCTTTCATAACATGATTTTTATGGAAATATTTTGTATAACTTCAGGTGTACTTTCTTAAAGGGGGTTAGAGGTTGGGAAGAAGGGAGAGAATGCGGAACTCAAAATTTTCAAAACATCTAAAAAATTGGTTTACATGTAAGTGGGAAAATAAAATAATTAAATATAAGAAAAAATTTAAAAAGATATTTCTCTGATTTATTTTATAAACTAGGTTGAGGACTCAGAATTTACTGAAGCAAATTATGCAATTCCATTAAGTTACACATGAGAATCAGAAACCATGATGAGAATTGATAAAGAAATGAGTTGATTGGCAGACTGAGGTTTGTCATTCTTTACTTATACAGTAGAATATAGTCTGCCATTTGATCTCCACATAGGTACACATAGAAAATAAATCATTTATCTCCAAGCCCTGCTGCATTTGTATCTATTTGCTTGACAAATGGTAGGTGATTACTAAATGTTGATTGATTGACTGAAAACATCACTCCAAGTCGAAATCTTCTCACCAGTCAGTAGTCTTTGGATCACTCATTGAATAAACTCTAAACCTAATTATACTGTCATTCTGTCTTCATCTCTCCATGTTGTCTAAAAGGACATTGCAAGAGAGACATTGTCAAAGATGAAATCTAGTTATACCTTAACTGGAACATTTCTGATCTATCTTTTTATAGTAGTAACTCTGTCAGAAAAAGAAATGATGTTAGGGGGACAGCTAGGTGGCGCAGTGGATAGAGCACCAACCCTGAAGTCAGGAAGCCCTGAGTTCAAGTCTGACCTCAGGCACTTAACACATCCTAGCTGTGTGACCTTGGGCAAGTCACTTAACCCCAATTGCCTCAGCAAAAAAGCAAAAAAAAAAAAAAAAAAAAAGAAATGATGTTAGTATGACATAATTTATTGAACCCAAGCTGACTCATAATGATCACAACTACCTTTGCTGAATATTATACAAACTATCTATTTAATACACTGTTAAAGGATATTGATTGTGTATAATAATCAAGTGATATCGAACCCATTAACTTTTGGTTTCCATAACCCATCTTGTTTCCCCTTAGAAAAAATGTAGGTAAAATTTGCTTTTGTTCATTCTCATGCACACCTCTTTTATTTTTCTCGATTCCATAAAGGCCAGTAAGAAGGTTGTACAATCATATTTTTCCTCTCATAAATATGTGATTTGAATTCATGCAGGGCACTTGCAGCTGTCATCAAATAAAGCTTAACACTGCTTCACTGTATATTACTAAACTTACTAAAGTCTGACATGGACTAATGAACATTATAGAAAAAATAGCCACTAGTGGAAAGGAATTTCTGGTTAACTTTTAATTAATTAATTCCTTTGATTGGTGAACTACTATTTCATAAACAGCCTGTCCTACCCAGAAGATTTCCCTTCTTCTCCTATGCATTTATTCCTTTAATAGTCTGAACTCAATGATTACTTTTTTGGGAGAGGGTGTTCTTGCCAAGCCTCAGCCCTTGGTTTTCCTACCAGTTACCTCCTCTACTTTTATTCACAAGCTGTTAAAACTTGGCGGGAGAAGTCATGAAATCTTGTTAAAATTTTCTATTTTCTAATCTCAATTAAATCCTCACTATTCATCAAGGCAATTACTAACCTTGAAATTCCATCCTACATATCTCTGTCATTTCATGGATTTTCCTCCATTCACTTATTTCTCACTCTGGCCTTCTGAAATCCTTTATTTTCTCAGAAATTTAGGTCCAATGCCAATTTCTCTGTAAATTCTTTTTCTTATCTCCCCATTTGGTAGAGTTCTCTTACTCTTGAAATTACACTTATATGAGCATATTTTGTAAACTTCTTGAAGGTTGGAGGTAGGATCTTTGTTTCCTCTGACACATTAAACAATGGAGAAAATGTTATATCATTTCCCTCTCCTTATTAGTGTTGATGTCCTCAAGATGTTCATTTTTTTAATGACATTGTCCACCAACTCCTGGAATACTAAAGAAATTCCTACATAAGATTTCTTGTCACTTAAAAGAGGTGTGAGTAACAATTAAGGATGAATTGAATGAAGAATCTCTCTCTCTTTTTTTTTTTTACAGGCTGTGATATATATAATTTAATAGATAAGTCATTGAACAGATTCATTAGTAGCTTTGTCTCTCCCTACCGCACTTCACTTATTTATTTAGGAGGCAAGCAGGATTAAGTGTCTTGCCTAGGATCACAGAGCTAGTAAGTGCTTGAGGCCAGCCAATGCTCTCTATCCACTGTTCTACATAGCTACCCAAGTAGTTATAACTTATATAAACACTACAAATAAAAATGAGCTAAACTCTTAATCCAAAAGGAAGAAGACAGAACTAGAGTACCTTTGGGGAAAGTGTTCAGTGCTTTTAATGATTCCAAGTTTCTGTAGAAAACAAAAGCCAATCTTTTTTAACATCAGAATTATTCTGGTGATGCTATATTTCACTTCTTGGGTCATGGAATGCCACATTCTCCAAAGAATTAAAATTGAGGATTATTAAAACATTGGAGGCAAACATAGTGGTAATGAATAAACTTTATTATTACTGACCAAGGATGTGTGAGGCACACAGTATAAAGGACATCATCAGATGATTATTTGAAGGTATTAGTTTTATGGTAAAAAAGAATCACAAATTAACTTGTCATTTCAATAGTATACATGAAATGTCAGAAAATTGAGAAAGACCTCAGATACATTGGGTAGACCCTATGAAAGATTTGTTGAATGGCATGGGTAAGAGTTGCATAAATTGAAAAAGCACAGATGAGGTGCTACCTGCCTTGATGGAGGAAGAAGCAATTTATAAAAGTAAGTGTCCCCCACTTAGCAAATGTAGTATACTAGGCACTTAAGAAATATTTGTTAAATTGATTTTGATTGGATTGAGAAGTCTAGCAAGGGATTAGGAAAATTCTATACTTAAGTTCTTCTGGGACTAGAGGATTCAGTTATATGGTAGGCTGGTTTACCAGAGGATTTAACAAAACATCCCCAAATAAATGACAAATCTACATTTGTCTGGAAAGCTGTTATTAGAAGATTAAAACATTTTTCAGCTATCTGCTTATAAGCACTGAGATGTGAAGGGATTAAGGGACTTGACTAGTCACCAGCTAGCAAATATCTAAAGTAGGATTCAAACTCAAGTCTTCCTTACTCCACTATTCTATTCACTAGACCATGCTGTCCCTTGTGATATGATAATTTATTGGCAGATTTAGCAAACCATTCCACAGATATATAGCAAATTGCAAATGCCTGGAAAGCTGTTGTCTTAAGGGGCAAATACATATACATGTGTGTATATACATATATATATATATATATGTTTATATATACACACACATATATATGTATACACATATGTATACACATACATATGTACACATATCATATGCATGTATAGTAGCAAGAACAACTAAATTATAGAATGGCCTCTACTTAGATCTCTGAACCTATTTTCTGGGATAAATTGTTTCCATGGGTAGCCTTCTCATCAGCAAAATGAGGGTAAAAGAATATCAAAGGTCTTTTCCAGCTTTTGGATTATATAATTCTATATTTGCTTCCAGTAAAATATTTGCCTATTTCAGCTCTTTCAACCCAATAAAAGTAATTCATCTTAACTAAAGAGGTATACACTTAAATGGAAAATATTTTGTTTCATTTTATTTTAGCATTGCAAACTTATAACAAGAATTATTGCCACTCTCCTTTTTTTAAAGCTAGTGTTCTAAAGATTTTCATTCACTTTATTTTGTTGAGACAATTTTTTAAATCATCTATGATTTTGTAAAATGTCCAGAACTGAAAATATGAATGCCTTTCAATTGTCTGCTATCAATTATATTAAACAAGTAAGTAGCCTCTCATATTCATTGAATAACTGGAAACACTATTTGCTATACAATAGAATTTAGTATTAAGGAAGATAACTTGGCCTTAGGTAAGTGAGATTTACATACTGAAGAATTGAAAGGATTTAATTTGCAGTTTAATCAATGTTCCATGACATGACCCTAAAAACTATCTAACAGTTTGCATATACAGTGCTTTGTAATTTACAAAGTGATTTCTTTACAACATGAGGCAAGTAGTGCAAATATTCATAGTTCCATATTTCAAATAAAAAACCAGAATAAATGACAAAACTAGCAGGTGAAGCAAGGTCTTTCCACACATTTTTATATTCTGTCATTGTCTAAAGCACTGAAATACATTGTATGAGAAACTATTTTTTTATTAATTCATACAATAAAGAGATATTGAAATAATCTTTTATAATTGAGTTTATAGAACATTGTGAATTCCTGTATATTAATAACTGTTTTTAGTTTATATTTATCTAATTATCATAAGCATAATGTTTTAAAGATCATATTCAAACAAAAAAAAACAGGAACTTGCTAACAGAAGAGTTGGCCTTTGAATATTATAGAAAACCTTTAAAGGTAAATAAGCAGGGAAGATCGATGACTCAGGGGATAGAATGCTGGATCAGGAGTCAGAAAAACTCATCGAGTTCAAATTTGGCCTCAGATACTTTTGTGTGACCCTCGGCCAGGAACTTAACCTCGTTTGCCTCATTTTCTTCTTCAGGAAAATGAGCTCAAAGAGGAAATAGCAAACAACTACAGTTTCTGTCAAGGAACCCCTAATGAGATCATGAAAACTCAGACAAGATTGAAACATGACTGAACAACAACAGATTTAAATAATAATTAATAATAATGAAATCTAATTCTAAAGAATATATTTAGACATCTTTTATAGATTTGTTTTTTATTGATATTGGATAATTGTTGATATGGTTTCATAGGTTAACATGGGAAAAGATCCTAAATGTCACCCAGTTTATTCCTGAGGATGTTGAAGTCCAAAAAGATTAAGAATGATAGCTAACATTTATATAGCATTTGAAGATTTGCATAGCACTTTGTGAATATTAATTCATTAATTAAAGTTAAGTAACTTAACCAATATCACACATGTAGTAGCAATAAATGAGTGGATTGGATCATAGATGTCTTATTTAAAACACAGATCTCTTATTTTGTATCATGTCAAATTGTCTCCTCAAAGGCTGGTTTTAAAAAGAAAAAGATCAGACATGGACATTGTATTCCTTTCACTTCTTTCCTCAATGTACCTTGAAAACCTTGGATAAAGTTATAAACATACTTGAGATGGGTTCATTTACTGCATTTCCCTCCATGGCAACAGTGAAAGAACAGTATGTACTGCAAATTATATCAAAAGGCTTCAAATATTTTCTTGTCCAAGGTAGATCTGATTCTGCCTGGAATGTATTCAAAAGTCCAATAGTGACATCATTGGTGAAATGTGGTTGAAACATTTAGGGTTCCGTAATAAATTCTACTTTTTTGTTATTGATTTTGATGTCAATTTTCTTAGGGTTATAGGATTTAGTGTCAGATAGGATATAAGAGATTATCTCCAAACTTTCATTTTACAGATAAGATTCAGAAACTCTTGTTGTTGAGTCTTTCTTTCTTTCTTTTTTTTTTTTAAGTCATTTGGGATTCTTGGTAACATCATTTGAGATTTTCTTGGCAAAGATACTGAAATGGTTTGCTACTTTCTTCTCCAGCTCATTTTGCAGATGAAGAAAATGAGGCAAATGAAGTTGAGGGACTTGCTCAGCATCATACAATTAGTGTCTGAGGCCAGATTTGAACTCAGGAAAAAAAATAATCTTCCTGACTCCAGACACAACACTTTATTCCCTGTGCCATTTGCTACCCCACAGAAACCTCATTTTTCTGATTTTGACCTCTCACGATTCAGAAGTTGGATTTGTAGTATGGACAAGGATAACTCTGCTTTTCAAAAGCCTGTATATCAAAAGTCTTTTCTTATTAAGTGGAAAGGCAGCTTGATACCCAAATAGCACATTGGCTCTTGAAACAGAGCGGCTGAGTTCTAACTTTTTCTTTGTGGTTTAATATATAAGTAGTAAGCAACATTAGACAAGGGACTTTAGGACTTTAGTAAACCCCCTGAACTTCAGTGTCCTCATCTGTAAAATAAGGAGTTTGGATCACATGCATCTGAAATCTCTTTGATCAATGTATCTATGACCACATGAACTTCTAACACATTGAGCCGTGGAATCTGTCTTTGTCTAATTAGGCCAATGATGTCAAATTGAAATTAGACATGCTGTTTGATTATTCAGTCACATCCAACTCTTTATAACCCATTTGGAATTTCCTGGCAAAGATATTGGAATGGTTTGCCATTTTATCCAGTTCATTTTACAGAGGAGGAAACTGAGGCAAAGTTAAAGTGCCCAGGGTCACACAGCAAGGGAGTGTAAGAGGTTAGATTTGAAGTTGGGCCATCCTAACTCCAGGTTTTATCTACTGTGCCACTTACTGGCACTAAAAATTATTTTTATTCAGTAATTTTTCACTCATGCCTGACTTTTTTTTTGGGGGGGGGCAAAAATACTATAATGGTTTGCTATTTCCTTCTCCAACTCATTTTAGAAATGAAAAGCAGAAGCAAACAGGCTTAAGTGACTTACTTGTCCTGGCCTCTAGATGTGGACTACTAAACGATATATATGTTGTCTTTAAACCCACATTAATATTATTTATGTTTTATTGTAATATTAACTTTAGTCAAATGTTTCCCAATTAAGAAACAGAAACAATTACTATTTACATTCACTCTGGGTCAATCAGGCTGAAATAATGGCCACTTTTAGCCTGGGACCTATTGTTGTCTAATCCATAAGAGCCAGAGTGATTTAGGTTTAAAGCATGATCCTTAAGAAAAAAATCTAGTAAGAAACATCAAGATATCTGGGAGTTTTTCCCTCTGAGTGGATTTTTTTTGGTCTAAGTAAAAGAGACCATTCCTTGCCTCATTTCTTAGTTATCCTTAACCACTAAATGGATATTGCCTCAGGCAAACTGAGACAAGCTAAAGACAGGTGTGAACATTAACTCATTTAATTAAGTTTAAGTGCTTTGACAAATATTACACATATACTAGCAAGTGGATTGGATCATGGATCTCTTCTTTCAAATTCAGCTCCCATTCTATTGTCATGTCAACTGGTTTCCTCAAAAGCTGGGTTTTTTTTTTTTTTTTTTTTTTTAATCAAACACATTTGTTGTATTCCTTTCCTTTTACTTCTTTCTTCAATGTTTTTATCTTGGAAATCTTGGGTAAAGTGATAAACATATTTGAGATTGATTCATTTACTGCATCTAAGGCTATCTCCAGTCCTCCTTATTTATATTTGGTCACTGGACCCAGATGGCTCTGGAAAAGGAAAGTGAGGCAGGTGACCTTGCACAGTCCTCCCTCACTTAAATAAAATTGCATATCATGTTATCATCTCCCTAATGTCATGGTCCTCTTCAAGAATGAAGGACAAAAAACAAGAACATATACATAAAAATATTAATAATAATAATAACAATAATTTAATATTTAAAGTTTATAAAACACTCTCTGTTATCTCAATTGATTGTCTTAATAATCCTAGTTAGATTTCTATTTATTTCTATTATCCTCTTTCCATAAGTGAGAGAGAGCTGAACGCAAGAAGTAAAATGATTTGTGGGAGGTAACACATTTAGTAAAGTGGTTAAATTTGATGTTGATTTTCACTGCTATAATCTTCTGTCATCTACTATTTAAAATTCTTCATCTTTTTTCAAGAGGCTACACTTTACTATCATCCTTCACTACTTTTCTCTTTGAAAGTTTCTATATCTCTCAATCATTTATAACGATGATAGAGGCATTTCTGCAATGTTTTTCGGTGTCTAAACATAAAAAATATACAATTGTATTAGGATATTTTTATCTAATAGCACTTATAGACTTATAGAAATCTGATAAAGGAACCATATATAACTTTTACACCTTTTAGGTGAGACATAAATTGTGGTTGTCCCTTTAAGAAACTTATTTCAATATGACATTTGAAATAATATCATTACTTTTAGGAGGGATATTCCATTGTTTTACTTGTCAAATCTCTTTTTATTGAACTACTTATGAAAATGTGTTAACCAAACTTATTTTCCATCAATTTTCCCCTCCTGAATATTTGCTTGATTTTTTTAAATCTTACCAGTCTAACACTCTTTTGGCTGTCCTGTCTTTGTGTTCTTTGTATCACACATTTTCTCAGACTCCATATCTTGGAGAACCATATCTCTAATTCACCAGACTCCCGAATCTGCATAACGTAGACTGAAAAATTCATATTGCCTCTTATCAGTTCCATGTTTAGCAGACAGAGTAATCAATTATTGAAAGACTGATTCAGCAATAGTCTTTCTAGCAGCAACCTAGGTCTCTAATAAGGAGGGTAATTTCAGTAAAGAAAAGAAAGCAGTTCAGAAATTCAGATAAGTCAAACTGTTAAACTAAATTTGATGTCTATTGCACATATTCAGAGTGATAGTATCAATAATTTCCTCACTGCTTAAAATCATAGAAATTAACAGGTCAAATGTCTTTAATGGTTGAAATAGCTGACATTTGATAAATATTTAACTTATTTAATTTTGGTCTACTTATAAGAAACTTACACATAAATAGTTGAACATTCTATGAAAATTAATAATAATTCTAATAATTATAATTATTAGTATATAATTATCTAGTTATTGTATGGTTACATAGTATGTATTATATGATTATAATAATTCCATCAATCATCTTCAAATGACTTTTGTGCTAGGAATAGAGCTTTGCTTAATACTTGGACTACAAAGAAAGAACCAAAATAGCCACAGACCTCAAGGATTTTATATACTATTGAAAACTAAATAGGGATGTTATTAAACTAGCCACTAATAAATTCTAACAAAAATTTATTTTACTCATAATGATTCAGAGACCAAAATGGCCGGAAATCGAACCAAGACTAATTTGCAACTTTTTTGTTTTTCTAAGCATTCCTTCTTTGATTTTTCCATTTCCCTTAGTCTCACAGTGTTTGCTGTTTTCAAGCATAAATATTCAAAAGACATTCTTGTAGTGATAAGTACCAGAGGGATTGACAGTTTCTTAGGAATCTGCTGTAATGATCACACACACACACACACACAAACACACATACACACTTGTATATACACATACTTAACATAAATTCACATACTTTAATTGCCTAGAAACACTGAAATCCAGATTTTAGGCAATATTGCTGATGTGAATTTCTATTTTTTATGTGGTTATTCCTGGGAAATTATATTTTAAATGGTCTCAGTTGTTTAGAAATAACAGTCTAAACTAACATTATAAAAGGAGTTGAAGGTGGAGTCTGCAATTAGTCTAACTGGTAAAGGGGAATAAACGTATCTTTGCAAGAATAATGTAGAATTAGGAGAGACTAACAGAGTCTACCAGAGAAGTGGAAGATAAAGAAAGGGAGCACATTGAATGGAGGTAAAATGACTTTCCAGTCTGGACTTGAGTAGTTGGTCAGTTTTAATTTGAAATACTTTTCTATCTACATAATATGTGCTCAGGCATGCTGGCATTAGAGCAATATTATGGCCAAGTATGTCCTGAGGGCCTTCCTAAATGGAATAAAATTGTTATTAGTTTACTTTTCTGTCTCTATGTGTTGTCTTTATTGTATTTTCCAACTTTAACCCCATGTTCTGCCTATCTTCCCAATGATCCCCAAATGTGTTCCCACATTCCAGTTAGTAATTTCTCTTTTTTCTGTTTTTACCAAATATTCCCATCAATTTCTCTGTGATTGGCTTTTTCTTTAGAAATAGATTTGATAAAGCTGGGAAAACAAGTGTTTCTGATAAAGGTCTCATTTCTAAACTATATAAAGAACTGTGTCAAATTTATAAGAATGCAAGTCATTCCCCAATTGATAAATGATCAAAGCATATGAACAAACAATTTTCAGATGACAAAATTAAAGCCATTTATAGTTATATGAAAAAATGCTCTAAATAACTTTTGGTTAAAAATGCAAATTAAAACAATTCTGAGGTACCACTACACACCTCTCAGATTAGCTAAAATGACAGGAGAAGATAATGACAAATGTTAGAGAGGATGTGGGATACTAAGGCATTGTTGGTAGAGTTGTGAAATGATCCACCCATTCTGGGGAGCAATTTGGAATTATGCCCAAAGGGTTGTAAAACTGTGCATACTCTTTGCCTCAGAAGTGTCATTACTGGGTCTCTATTCCAAGGAAATCATAAAGGGAAAAGGACCCACATATTCAAAAATATTTTTTTTATTTCTGTTTTCTTTGATGGTTTTTTCAGTTTTTTTTAATCTTTCCCACAGTTTTTCCCTTTTTCTTTGATTTTTCTCCCCCAACATAATTCATAAAGCAATATGTACTAGAAACAAATAAAATAAATAAATTTAATAGAAAAAAGAAATAGATATGATAAACAAATGCCAATATATTAAAGATAAAGATAATTATGGATTTGTCACCAAGGCATGTTTATTTTAACACAAGACTTTAAGAAATCGAAATGCCATTATTCAAAAAGTGCCTCTATAGACTCTCCAGCAATCTACTATTTCCAAATTATGTCACATAGTGTTGCCATTTCTTAATATCTCTGTGTAAGTCACTCTTTGTCCTTATGTCTCCTCCATGGGTGTTCAAAATGTTTTGTAGAAAATAAATACATATTCTATGTAGGAATGATAAACTACAATTTAATTTGAACATTTGAGAAACATTCATTAATCTTACTCAAGAAATTTGCTTACATTCCTCTTTTTTTTGCAATGTATTGGTACTGTGAAATTCTAGGTAAGACATCATTTGATGATGTTATCACATATACACTCACACCCACAAAATCTTTCAAGTCCAGGGACTGTGGATCTTTCTCTTTCCAAGGAACCTATTATAATACACTTAAATGTAGATGTAGTAATATATCTAAGAGTATAGATAATACATGTATAATTTTTTTAAAGTTTGTAACAGGCTTTTTACATTATCTCATTTGATCCTCAAAATAATATTGTGAGGTAGAAAGAGGTAGATCCTGAGAACCTGAGAAGCAGAGGCAATTGGGGTTAAGTGATTTAACCAGGGCCATACAGTTAATGTTAAGTGTCTGAGGCTGAATTTGGACTTGTCCTCTTGACTTCAAGTTCAGTGTTTTATCCACTGTATCATATAGCTCCCCAGTGAGGAATTTTTCTACTTGTACAGATCACACTTTCTCCATACCTTATTTAGTCTTAAAAGTTTCCTGAGGTAATGAGAGATGAAATAACTAGCCCAGGAACACAAAGTTAATATGTATTAAAACAGATTTATAGCTCCATTCTGAATTACTATTACTAATAAAGAACTAAGAGACTAATGAGTAGTTGAATCTATTATATGATGTGAAAATTATGTTCTGCAAAATCTGTTTAAATGACAAGAAAGTTTGTTTTGAAAAATTCAAACCAGCTGGTAATTAACACCAAAGAACTTGTTTTTTTGTAACATTAAGAACATTGTAGAAAGATATTTTCTAGTTATGCTTATTTGGGAATGAGTTTTCTGTTGTATTATCTTTTCTAGGTTAACTTCTTGAACACAGGTTTTGGAATTTAAAAAGGGATTACAAGTTATTTTCTTGGTGAAATACTGATTTAAAAGAAAGACTACACTTTTAGGGTGGTAGTTTACTTAGAGTATATCAAAATCCTATTAGTAACACAAAAAACTCTACAGATGACCAGAAAATGGAATTGTATTAGTTATTGTGGATTTTGGCACACATATGGAGAATCTGTCATATATTTATTTTTGTTCTAATATGCTTATTGTTGTTTAGTTATTTTTTAGGTTGTCTAATTTTTTATGATCTCATTTGGGGTTTTCTTGGCAAAAATTCTAAAGTGTTTGCCATTTTCTTTTCCAGCTCATTTTATAGATGAGGAAATTGAGTCAAGCAAGGTTAAATGATTTGCTCACAGTCACACAACTCTGATACTAAATTTGAATTGACAGAGATGAATTTTTTTGGTATTCTATCCATTGCTTTGCCCACTTACCCTTTTTCTATTATAGGCACAAATTAAATGCTTAAGCATTTATGTGTAGATCTTGAGAGAATTCATAGCTTTATCAAATGAATATAAGAAAGTGAGGAACTGACTTTGTATGTCCAAAACAAGAGTGGTATACTGTATTTATTGATAGGATGTGGCTCTTCAATACTACTTTTCTTTCCTAACCAAAGAATGTTTATTAATTGGAAGAGTTAAGGTATTTCATGTACTTTTATGTTTGTATTAGGCATTCCCTTTAAATGCAAAACTAAAACAAGATTTATGTTGAAAAATTTGCTTTTTGCATAGCATTTTGAAATTTGGAATTGGCTATAAAAATTAAAGGACTTTGCCCAACTCTCCTTCTGAAGACTGCCCCACTCTTGGATTATGTGTATTACAATATCATTTTGCACAATTCTTCTTCATGCATCCTTGTGGGAATTATTTTTTCTTGACCCAGGATTCTATTTTTCCCTTTGATCAATCAGGAACCAATCAAATAGAGGGGCACTTCCCTGGAAAAGGACTAGAGTTTTGGGAAGAGGAAAAAAGTTGTTTAAGGGTACTAACCTCAGGGGGAAAAAAAACAACTTCTACTGGCTTTCCAAGCATTCTTCCATTATGTAAATCAACTAATTTTTGACTAAAGCCTACAATAATGTTTTTGGCTATTGAAGAACATATAAAAGTTATCATTAAATCAAAGATCACAAAATTCTCAACATGTCTCAAGGATCTTGTTGGGAGAAAGCTTTGGGGTACCAGAGCTCAATCCCTGGTTGTTTATACATCTATCTATACCTCTGTCAGACATTGTTTTTCTCTGTAGTATTCCCAAAATAGGAAACACAACTCAAAAAATAATTATGATTTATATTTTTTCAAATTGGTTCATCAATATTAATTAAATGACTTTAAATAGCACCATATGCTTAATATAGATATCTATTATTTCAGTGAGCAAGGACTTATTAGCCATTGCTAGAGTACTTTGTTAGGCTTAAATCAAAACCTGTAAGAAATATTCTCTTTGGTCTAGAAACAATTACAGAACCTGTGTTTGCTCAACAATAGCCATACCTCATGTCTGTCTTGTATCATTACTCTTTTTAACCTCCTTCTTTCTTGATTCTTCCTTTTGGGGTAAAAGCTCTTCAGGCTTGCTCAATTCTCCTCGGAACTCCTTTTCCATGCATTTTTTTAATAACCATTTTTCTCATTTCTCCTTTCTATCATTAAAACAGAAATTTTTGGTTGTCCTTTAATACCTATTTATAAAAAAAAGCAAAATAAAAAATCTGTTTGCCTAATGCTGTTTTTTATTGAAATAAATAGGAAAAATAATAATGCAATCTCATTCCTGTGGAAATACTTGATACCAGTAGAGCAAGCATGGAGAATTCTGGAGTTGTGATAACTGATGAGGGAGCAAGATAGCTCAGTGGATATAATGCTTGGCTTGAAGTCTACCAAATGCAAATCCAATTTCAGATACTCACTAGTTGTGTGATATGATCTACAGGATATCATGAAGAGGGAAGACTAAAAAGTGAGATTCTTTCCTATTTGTTTCCCTCAACTTTAAACATGTAGGGGAATAAGAAAATTATGGTTAAGAAAATAGCATTGATTATCTCATCAAAGATACTGGATGAGAGACAAAAGATTGATATCAAAATTAATTGTTCAAGTAGACAGGAAATTTTCACATGCAATAGATATATTGTTTAATGGTATTGCTAGAATAGCAAGATTAATAAGGAAAATAAAATTTCCCAAGTGATGGCTTTATTAGGATTATAGAAGATATGTTTGTTTCTGCTTAAGAGGGGGTGACGTTTAGCCTTTGCAGAAGGGATTCTTTAATGGAGAAGAATGATGCTGAGCCAGAAATCTGGGATCTGTTCTCTTTCATCAACTTATTTCTTCACCTTAGTCAAGTCACTTTGATGAATATAATTCCTTTTTTTTTCATAAAACAAAATATTCTGTAACATTGTTTTGTCATGCTTTAAAATCATGCCCTATTGAGCTATTTCCCAGAGCCAGAAAAACAATGTTTGCAAATAGAAAATTCATATTTAGCTCAAAAATACTTTAAGAAGTTCAGAAGGAAGTTGATTTATAAGGATTGTAAAGTGTTATTATTCTGAGTCTTGGCTTCTTCATCAAAGAATGATTATCAGTGTGTAAAATAGGCAATCCATGACTCCTAATGTATTATATGTAGCAGATCATCATTAACATGCATAGCATGCATTTCCATGAGGCAATATTCCAAGGTTTCAAAGAGAAAATAGTTGGGTATGCAATGGGAGTGAGTAGGAAGAAGCTTGTAGCTAAATTGAAAAGATTTTTTTTTCAGACCGGATTTGGAACTAAAAACAATCTGGTCCAATCACCTCATTTTAGAGATGAATAAATTGAGGCCCAGCAAGGGTAAATGACTTACCTCAGAGCACATAGTTTATAATTATAGACTTTGAATTCAGGGCTTCTGCTTCCAGAGCTAGTATTCTTTCCACTACACCATGCTGCCATTAATGCAAAATTAATTTAATTTTAAGTTGCTGTGTAGTTGTAGTACCAAAGAAGATGAGAGGAAAATAAAAAAAGAAAAAAAAATATACTTCATAACTTATTTTAATGGTCAGTTCTACTGAACAATGCAAAGGAGAGTGAACATTTTGAACTTGCTTTAAAGTCTACAAAATACTTTATCTAGATTATCTTAAATGATTCTCACAACAAACTTGTGAAGTAAGCACTGTTAATTTACAGATGAGGAAACTGAGGTAAACTTTATTTTTTTTCTGAAATCATACTCTAGGTGACTAAAGTGGGATATGAACTTGTCTTTCTGATTTCTAGCTCTGTACATTGCTCATTAAGCTTTACAATGTCTTCTAATTTGACAACCACATATTTATTTACTTTTACAAATCATTTTACTCTGCCATATTTTTTCTCTATGAATTTCAATTCCACTTAACTCATGTGATTCAAGGCCATCTTAGAAAGATAATTTTAGTTTCCTGGCTAGAGGGGCAGAAAAGGCAAATCCTTGAGAGAACTAAGTTTAAAGGCCCTTTGGATCTCACAAATCCATTTATATTTTTCTCCTGCATGTTTTTTCTCTGACTCATCCAAATAGCAGATTTAATGCTGACTGCCACCTGTCCCTTGTTTATTTGTGATAATCCTTTTATTTTAGTCATCTCATGTTCCTTACTACAAATAATTATACAAACCTTCCTTTGAATACAGATTATCTTTTACAACATAATTGTATGTTATTTCTTTATAAAATACGATGCTATTCCCCAACTGTTTTACTATTTAACTAAATAATATATTCAAGGAGTACCTAGAATATGATTATCTTAAATTAGTATTCTATAGATTTGTATTAGAATCAAACAGTCAATAAACATTTATTAAGAAAATATCATGTGCCAGCAATATTGCTAATAACTTTGTCACAAAAAGAGGCAAAAGCTATTCCCTGCCTCCAAAGAGCTTACAGTCTAATGAGACAAACAACATGTAAACAAATATATACAGAGCAAACAATATAAAGGATAAATAGGAAAGAATTAGAGGAGGGGGTTAGGAAAGACTTCCTGTAAAAGATGGGATTTAGTGGGGATTTAAAGGAAGTCAGAGAACTCAGTAGATGGAGTTAAGGAGAGAGAATATTTTAGGAAGGGGGTAGCTGGAAAAAATGTTCAGAGTGAGAAATGGAATATTTTATAAAATAACTAAGAGACCAGTATCTTTGGATTAAAGAATATGTGTTGGGGAGTAAAGTATAAGAAGACTAGAAAGAGTAGCGGTAGAAGGTTTGAAGGACTTTAAATGCCAAAATCGAGAAATTTGTGTTTGATACAGGGAACATGTAGCCATTAAAATTTATTGAGTAGGGAAGAGCCATGGTTAGAGATCTATGCTTTAGGAAAATCATTTTGGTGATTGAATGGAGGATGGATTGGAGTGGGGAAAGAACCAGCAGGATCTTGTAGTGATAAGTATCTATAACAGAGTAGTGGCTGTTTCAGAGAACAGGAGGTATATTTGATAGAGAATGAATAAAATTTAAGAATAACAAGGATATGGTGGAAGATAATGAAAGAGTGAGGAGTTTCAGATAACTCTTAGGTTTTGAGACTAAGAAACTGGGAAAATGGAGTTGTCCTTTCTAGTGACTGGGGAAATAAGAGTTGGGGAGGACTTAAGGATTCTGATTTGGACAAATTCAGTTTAAGATGTCTATTGGATCTTAAATTTGAGATCTCTTAAGTGCTGGAGATGTGTTTGGAGATTAGCAGAGAAGTTGTATTAGGATACTTAGATTTGAGAATTATCAGCATAAAAATGAGAATTGATGAAATCATAAAATGAAGTCATATAAAAAGGGAGAAGGGAAGAGAGCCCATGACAGAACCCTCTAGGACACCTTTGGTTGGAGGGAATGATCTAGATCAAAGCTTCTTAAGCTTTTCCCACTTGTGACTCCTTTTTGCCAGATAAATTTTTATGTGATCTGGGTATGTAGGTATGTAATATAGGCAAACAAATCAAACATTTACTGATAGTAAATCATAAAGACATTTATTCTGAAACAATTCTTTGGAATATACACAAATTTACTATTTATTAAAAATGAAAGCAAATTTGCATACTGAGATGGATATGGTTGTTTATTTTTATATAAAGAATTAAATCTTGGCAGAATATTTCATACCTTTTAGTATTGACAAATTTTTCTTGACCTACACATTCAATTACATGACCCTACACACAGTTTAAAAAAGCTTTGATCTAGACAAGAATCCAACAAATGAGAATGAGGAGCTAAAGTCAGAGACAGGAAGAGAACTAGGAGAGAGTGATATTCTCAAAACCAATAGAGAAGATAGTATCAAGGAAGAGAAGGTTATCAACAATATTAAAGCATTCAGAAAAGTAAAGGGAAATAAGGATTTAGAAAAAATCCCCTGGATTTGGCAGCTAAGGGATTATTGGAAACTTTGGAGGAAATAATTTCAGTAAAATTTTTAAGCTGGAAAGTCACATTGTAATGGGATATGAAGATAATGGGAAGAAAGAAAGAGGAGGCTCCTATTGAAGAGGGCCTTTTAGGGCAGGAGTTTAGCTACAAA
Source organism: Myrmecobius fasciatus (assembly GCA_023553655.1). Lineage (NCBI taxonomy): Eukaryota > Metazoa > Chordata > Mammalia > Dasyuromorphia > Myrmecobiidae > Myrmecobius > Myrmecobius fasciatus. Next base: position 77,541 of record JAJPUD010007356.1, on the reverse strand, counting down.
GTATAGCAAAGGTAAAGGACATCAGCAAAGATAGAAGAATGAAGTGAGTTTTTTTTCTCCAGAGTGGGAGAGACATGGGCACATTTGCAGACAGTAGGGAAAGAGCCAGTAAATAGGGAAAGATTAAAAATAAGTGGATGGAGATGATAGAGGGGGCAATCTTTTGATGGAGAAAGCAGCAAATGGTGAGAGTGCTTCAAGGCTGAGTTTTGGCAGCAGTAGTGAGCATCACTACCTGCTTTCATATATGAAGATTATTCTAATGTTCCATTTTTTATTTTTATTTTTATTTTTTTATTTATTTTTATTTATTTTTAAATTTTTATTTT
>JAJPUD010007356.1:0-67212 GCA_023553655.1 Myrmecobius fasciatus | reverse complement strand
CAGCCCTGACTTCCGCCCTGGCTGGAGTCCGATCGCGACCAGCGGCCGATTTCCCCTGAGGCTAACCTTCTCCGGAGTTCTTTCAAGGTAGATCTTTTATAGAAGTGCGTTGTAGTCCAAATGCTTGGCGAGGACCTCACTCGGAAACCAGTTTTAAGGCTTACTTTGTCTGGGTTGGGGGAATGTCGGAGGGAGTTCACAGAGAAAGCTGTCTGCAGTTCGCCATCTTGGCTCCGCCCCTAATGTTCCATTTTTTAAAATAACTTAGATTTTCATGTGACTTTCTAGGTAGTGGCTATTGTTTAGCACAGATTCATTCAAAAAAGCCTTTTCCAGGTTCTCTTCTGATCAAAGGGATGCATCAACCACCTGACTAGCTGTAGTTAGGATATGGCAATAAAAGAGAATTAAGTTAATTAATCCATATGGAAATTGAATTAAGACCTTGCCTCATCAGCTTTATTCTTTAAATTATTTCCTTCTTTCCCTTTTTTTCTCTTCCCTTTCCTTATTTTCTTCTCCCTTCCCTTCTATTTCCCTTTCTCTTTCCCCTCCCTTTCTTTCCCCCTTTCTCTTTTCTCCTTTCATATTCCTTTCTCTTCCTTTGCTTTTTCTTCCCTTCCCTTCTATTTTCATTTCTTTCCCTTTCCTTCTCATTTCTCTCCATTTCCTTTTCCCTTTTCTTTCTTTCCCCTTCTCTTCCTTTTTTCTTCCCCTTCTTTCTGAATTTCACTTCTTTCTCCCCTTCTTCCTCCTCATTGTTCTCTGCCAGCAATTCCAAGAGTATCCTGGTACTGTAATATTCTTTGTTTCCAGGATGTGGCTTCAGATGTTCTGTTTGGCTGCTTCATGCAGCTTCCTGGGTGCTCTCACCTATGGTGGCACCATCTGCAATTCTTTGTTGTTCTTGCCAAGTGGTTCAGGATGCTGCTTTGCTGTTTCACAGTTGTCTGTGAAGGAGATGTGCATCATTTCTCTCTTGTTTTGTTGTTTAATAGCAAAGTTTTGAAAGGAATTTCAAGGATCTTTTGGATCTCTGCAGACCTTACAATTCTCCTTTTGATAACACAGCTTCAATGATAAAATACTATACTGAGAATTTCTTTTTATTGATATTATCTTTCACATTGTGTCCCTTAGATGACTCGGTCAGTCAACAAGAATTTACTAAGCACTTACTAGATAGTACGCTATTCTAGAATGTTGGGGACACAATGCAGTATATGAAATAGTAATCTCACAGGAAAATAGATAATATCTGTTGAGAAGCAAGGTCTCTTCTTAAGTCTCAGTTTCATGTAATTTCCTATTACAACTCTGGATTAAAAAATCTTTACCCTTTTTGTCTCTCACATTCAGGTTGGGTGTTCTCTACAAAACAGGACATTCCCTCCTTGCCCAGCAGGCTAAATATTATCTTAATTGCTCTCTAGTTAACTCTCATTAAATTATTTTTGTTAGGAATTATTTTTTTCAAAGTATTCATTCATATCACATAGAATCATTTAATTTTATGAATTTTATCCAAATCTTAAATCAAGAGTCTCTTTGAGGATCCATAGATCTTTTATCTTTATTTTGATGGGCTTAGAGGAAGGCGGATATAAAATAAATTTTAAAAGACATTAGGAAAATTATTGTATGCTTCTCTATTTGTTAAGGTTCTGGTTTTGTATGAGTACATTCACATATTCAGGATAATCAAAGAAAGAAAAGTAGAAATGGATTACTAAGGAACAGACTATCTAATAAAACAAACAAAACAGTTTTACTTTTCATTTCATCATTATTTCAGTTATGACTATTTTGTTCAAGTTGGAATGGCTGAAGTAAAATCATTTATTTTGCCCATTTTCTTCAAGATTTTCTTTAATTGTTACAGAAAGATTATTGTTTTATGTTAAATATTTGTGAGGGTAAAGATCCTGTACCTATTTTTGATTTTATATTCTGGAATATCCATACCACATATTTCAACTCTTTTCAAAGCATATATATTTATATATATATCATCTCATTTTAACTAAACTATCACCTGATATATAACTTTAGAAGATTTTATAAGTGTGAGTTTTTTAATATTTTTACTTCTGAGACAGGATGCTGTGGGGAGAAAAGATGTATTATGATGTAATTAAATTTATCATATCATAAAGGAGGTGAAATGTGAAGAGGCAATGGGGTACAGAATAAAAAACATTGGTTTGAAATCAAAAGACCTGCGTTCAAATTCTGGCTCTATCACTTACTAATTGAGTGACCTATGACAGATCCATTTCTCTTCTATAAGCCTTACATCTCTTAGTTATAAAAAGGAGAGTTAGGGAATAGAATCAGAAACATATGAAAGTATATATATCTATCTCTATATAGTATGTATCTATATCTGTATGTGCACACACATATCATATTATATATGACATTGTTATATATGATATGATATGTTTTGATATGACACAACATGACATTACATGGCATGATTGATGTAATATTATTGTATGATATTATATTATATAACCTATACGGCCCTGATCAAGCTACTTATCTTCTCTCAAACTTAGATTCCTTGACTATAAAACTAAAAGACTGGAGTCAGTGACTGCTAAGGGGATCCTTTCAGTTACAAATTTTTGAAAGAAGATAAAAGCAAGATATGAAAAGATATTGGAGTGGTAACATTAAATATTATCTCTTGTTTATTGTCTTAAACATTATATTCAACTTTATTCATTTCAAATAATCATCTAGTCTCAGATGAAAAGGATCTAAGAGATCATTGGATTCATCCTCCCATTTTACAAATGAGAAAACTGTGGCTGAAGCAGGTTAAGTGAATTGCTTAAAGTCACAGAATAGTTACTGGTATAGATAATGTGTCAAATCACCAGGATTCTATATTAGATTTTATATACTTCTTTACTATGTTTTATAATTATAGGAGATGGTTTCTGTAAAGTTTTTAACAAAGTGACTAAGACATAATAGCCACTATAGTCTTTCTCCCTTTCCTAAAAGAATACACATTTTTTCTTTTAATTTCTTTTTTTTTTCTATTTCATTTGATATAGTTAAACAAATTATACTTCCAGTGTAAACTTCTGTTTGGATGTTTGTTTGTCTCCTTTGAGATTGAGAGGGCTGTATAAGTTTTGTTTCAAAGTAAATATAACTAAACCTTTTGGAAGAGTAGTTGCTCTTCCATGATCAGGATCATTATCTGCATATAGCTACTGTCCTTACTTCTTTTTGGGTCTTTGGCCAGGAGTATTCACAGATGGTATAAAGTGTTAGTTCAGGTATGAGGACAATTAATATAACCAAAAGAAATAGAAATGAAAACATGAATGGAAATTTCATAAATTCTAGGAAAATTTAGGTACTATGAACTCAGTTAACAAATCTATTTTCTCAATGGCTTTTTCTGCACATATACACAGATATTCAATTTCATTATGTCATGGTAGAATTCTGTGCTTTAAGAAATGCCAAGAGTAAAGTGAGGGCTTTTGCTTTATCCTCGGTGGGGAAGATAAAATATTACAAACAGCCAAGAAGAAAAAAGATGTGATAGACCGAATCCTTTTATCCAAGATGCCTGCTTAGCAATGCAGAACAAGATGAAAAAGTTGGCAGCAATAAAGAACAGTTTGCAGACAAAGGAAAGAAAACCATGGTTTTGTCACAGCACAGCTTCAGGTGGGTCAGTAATGGCAATAGTCCATGCAATCTGGGACTCCAAATCAATCAATACTATCCCATGGATGATGGTGAATTGAGAAAAGGTTTTTCACAACTTTGTTAATCATCAAGCAACCTCAGAGAGTTAGGGAAAATTTTATTTGGGTACTTCAGTTTTAAAAATAAATCAGTTTTTTCTGGTAAGGAAAAATGATGAAAATTCTTTTTATATGTTTATTTACTTTTCACTCCTTCAGAACTGAGAATTTTTAAATTTCTGGAGAAATATTTCAGTATATAAAATATACTTCCTACTTTAAAGGAAATAAAATAGGTTAGAGTAATAAGATAGAATAGACAAGCTTTGCTTAGGCTCTTATTATGGGTAAAGTACTGTGATAAACACTGGAGATTCAGAAAGAAAACTAAAACTGTCCCTCTCTATTATGAAAGAGCTTGTATTTGAATTGGGGAGATGGCACACAAGAAGGACTCACAGTAATGTTCCTGAGAGATGGATGGGAAAGCTAGTATTTAGGCTGGATGAGTAGCAGGGCAGATCGTATGGCATATGGTCTTGTACACACACATACTACATCTAGTAAGAGATAGGAAGATTTTCAATGGAAAGCCAAATGTAGCATGGGATTCTATATAGAAAGGAAATGAATATTTAAGTTCAGAAAATGGAAAAATATCTCAATTTGAAAGACATGTAAGGTATAAGTAGGGGAATATTAGGAAGTTAATCTAGAAAGGTAACAACATAGATTTGAAAGGGACTTGAATATCAGACCAAAATATAATATAATATATTTAATATAAATAAGAGGTATGGAAAATGATAAGGGGAGAGATACTAGAAACATCGAGAAATTTTTATCACAATCAGATATAGGGTGATAAAAGTTTAAATTAGGATAGCAGAATTTTGCAGGGATGAAAGAAAGAGGCAGATTCAAGAGACATTTGAATAGCAAGAATGAATAGTATTTATACATGCAAATGAGCGGCAGCATGAATAGTGTATTGATAACTGCCCTCAAAGTCATAAAAAAACCATCAGTTTAAGTCCTACCTCCAAAACATATTGATTGACTATTCTAGATGCCCTAGATAATTCTATAAAACTATAAATTGTAGAAGAAACAAAGGGTACAGCTAGGTGGCACAGTGGATAAAACACCAATCCTGGAGTCAGAAGGATCTGGGTTCAAATTTGACCTCAGCTACTTAATAGCTGTGTGACTCCAGGCAAATCATTTAATCCTGATTGTCTCAAAAATTAAAGGAAAAACATAATAATCTAAATTGACAAAGGGAGTATTGTCTTGATGAATAATGGAATCACAGAAACTTTTTTGGAAGTGTGATGTTAGAGACAAAAAGTTTAGTTCTATCCAGAGGTTCTAGAAGATCATAGACAGTTTTAGAGAGAGAAATGAAAAGAAGCTCTAGATAGAAGATAATAAGATCTAGAATTTCAAAAGACCTATTTCAAGATTCTCTTTCAACAAATAAAAAACAAAAATATTGTGAACTTTCCTCAAAGTCATGAATCCTTCAGTTTATGTTCCACTTCCAATACATATTGGCTGACTACCCCTGAGGAAGTCAAAAATAACAATAACAGTAATAATAAGGTACAGAGATGTTTAGGTTTTTTGCTCAAAATCACCTCAATAGTAAAGGTTAGAGTTGAAATTTGAACAAATATTTCCTAACTTCAAATCCATAGATTTTTCTTACTATACTATACTGTCTTTGTATTGAATTTGAGTTGCTATTGGTTTATCTACATGATAATGTCTGTTAGGTAATTGGAAATGGATAAATGGAACTCTAAGAGAGTTCACTGCTAGAAACATAGGTCAACAGCAGGACGATTTCAGAGAGTCCTGGAGAGACTTGCATGAACTGATGCTGAGTGAAATGAGCAGAACCAGGAGATCTTTTTTCACGGCAACAACAATACTATATGAGGATCAGTTCTAAGGGACATAAAAAAATCTCTTCAACAGTGAAATGCTTCAAACCAGTTCCAATTGTTCAGTGAAGAGAGCCATATACACCCAGAGAGAGGGATGTGAAATGTGGACCACAACATAACATTTTCATGTTCTCTATTGAGGTTTGCTTGCATTGTATTTCCTTTATCGGATTATTCTTTCTTGTAGATACGATTTCTCCTGCACAAAAAATGATGTGTGGCAATAAAAAAAAATAGAATCATAGGTCAAGGAGCCTTAATTATAAGGATGATTACTGAATCTATGGGAATGGAGAGGATCTTATGAGTTAGGAAGTAAAAAGAGAAAAGCAGAAGGCTGAGTGCTATAGCTATATTAAATAGTCCTATTTAAGGGCCAGAAAAGACTTATCAAAATATATCTGGTAGGTAGTATAGTAGAAGATCAATAGCAGAATAGTAGAAGGTCAAAAAAGTTTAAAAAAAACTAAGTTTATTATTATTGTTTTTGTTTAGGTTATTTTTGTGTATTATTGTTGTTATTTTGTTTGTTTTGAGATAAGGTTTTCCTCTTTCACCTTAGCTAAAAGTATAGTGGTCATTTAAAGGCCCAATTCCTATCCCAGTCAGCATGTAAATCTTTAACTTGATTTTTTTTTTCCAGCCTGGTCTGATTTTCTCCCAAACTAGAAATTTAGTGGTAATTCATGGATCTATACCACTTATATATTGCATGGAAGCTCAAACCTCCTCCTTTTTTTTTTGTGACCTGAGTCTGTTTGCCCAGGCAGGCAGCATAATGGTTCTTAATTCCTGGAGTCTGACTATATTTGTTCTACACAGTATAGACACCCAGTTAACTTTAGTCCTAGTATGACTCAGAACTTTGAAGTTCAATCCTGAGCAGAAGGAACTACAGGTATATTCTATGATACCAGCCAGAAGAGAAACGTTTAAAGATTTGGGGTAGTCATCCATTTCAAATATTCCAGAGAGGTCCAGGAGAATGAGAATTTACAAAGGACCATTGGATTTTGGGATTAGGAAGTCACTAAAAAGCTTTAAGATTATAATTTCAAAAAGAGTGATAGGGGAACAAATTAGAATGCATGACAATAAGAAGTAATTTCTAAGGAAATGCTGGGTATAGATTGATTCTTTGAGAAATTTAAAAAAAGTAAATGATTACATTAAAACTTTATCAAAAAGTGTTTTATCAACATCGAGATTTGCTTAAAGAAAGACTTTCATAAATAATATATAATGTTTGTGAAAGTAAGAGTAATTAAGGATAAATTGAAGGAATATTCATCTGTGGGTATTTATCATTCATGATATTTTGGTGCTAGAAATAGTTTCTAGAAATTTATCATTATTGCCTTGAGTTAGCTCTTTTAATGCTAAATGAGTTGGCATTTTAAAAGGAATAAAACAAACATCAAATAGTTGTGCTGCACATTTAAAATCCATGATAAGCAAGGCATTGCACAATTCATATTTCAAACTCACCTCTGATCTCTAAGTAATTAAATTCTAAAGTAAGAAGGCACATGTGGTCATTTCACTTTACTTTGTATTTTGTCTTGACTTGAAGAGGAAGCATGGTACAATGCAAAGTTAGGGTAAATACAAAACATCAAGCTTTTATTAAACACCTATTATATGGTAGACATTGTGTTAAGTGCTAAGAAGACAAAGAAAAACAAAGACAAATGCCTACTGCCAAGAAGCTTGCAATCTAATTGAGAACTGACATGCATAAGGCCTATGTACAAAAACGATATGTGCAAAGCAAATTGGGGATAACCTCAGAGGGAAGTATTAACATTAAGGGAGACTAGGAAAGTGGGTTTTTTTTTTTTGTTTTGTTTTGTTTTGTTTTGTTTTTAAAGGACGCAGCATTTTCATTGCAACTTGAAGGAAGCCAATAAAGACTGGAGGCTGAAATGAAGAGGGAGAGAATTCTAGACATATATGAGCGCCAGTGAAAAGAAGCACAATTAGATATGAAGTTCTAGGATTTGAGTACAAATATTGCCTTAATAACTATTCTCAGCATGCAAATTTTAGTATAGCCCTAAACTTTTCTGGTCCTGAGTTCCTAATTTATAATATGAGGAGATAATATTAGATAGTCTTTACATTTCATTCTAGCTCAAAATTTATGATTCTGAAATCTTCTGACTATTTTACTGAATACCTTTAAGTTTCATGAAAGAGGTATAAATTTGGAATGAAAGAATGTGGATTAGTAGATAACAAGTTTGAGGATTTAAAAAAAAGAAATTTAGAAGGAAGTACAGAAAAACAAAATGTTCTGTTACTCACATCAAGTTCAATATACTGAAAGAATGCATTAAGTTTAGGCTTGTGGATGGAAGTTTTTAGTTAATTTAATTAGTGTGAAACATGAGAAACTATTAGGTTTCTTTTACATTAAAATTTTAACAGCATAATCTAAATTAAATATGTATTTAAAAGAGAAAAGAAAGAGAGGACTGTACATGGAACTGAGAATCTGTGGTGTATACATTTTTTTCTAAGTACATAATAAAATAAATTTGTAACTTTCTAAACTTTCCTGCTAGTTTATGAAAGTTTTCCAAGAAATATGATGGGGAAGGGATTGTTTTGCTTTGATCCATTTCATGATACACTGCTATGTATCATTCCTCTTCCCTCTCCAAAACAAACAAAGGCCAAACAGTTTACCTCCTAGCAAGTAGTAGTATACTTCTAGATATTTGGCTACCACAATCTTAGAAAAAAACAGATATCCATTTCACCAGCTCTGTGCTATATCCAGCTAGATATAACCTATCAGAGTGTGCATTCCACTAGTCAATACTTTAAGCTTTTTGGGTCATCTCTGTAATATAGTGATGCACAAGAGCAGCATCTTCCATTTGGAACTTCTGAATACCCATGGAAAAGAATATCTAGAGATGAGGGTTCAAGATTTGCATTTGTGGATATCAAACCCGAACTATTGAAATCGCAGATCAGCTGATCAAGTAAAAGGATCAAGGTAAAGTCAACAAAGTCAAAACTTATTATATGGCAACATATCAAGACAAACATGGAAAATTTACATCCAAGAGAAGAAAGGTAGAGATGTGTGTGAGAGAGCACTTGAGGTGTTAAACTACAAGGTCTGAAGGAAAGTTTTACCAGTATTGCAAAGGTGACAGACAATAATGTGAGAAAAAAGAGAATTTGTTATATAAGAGACAATGATCTAGCCATGCTCATTTTAGTCTATGAAAAAGAAGCATTTGCATTCTGTTTTATATCCTGACATCTGGGGATTTTGCTTTACTTAGAATTGAAATAATAAAGGAAAAAAGGAAAAATATGAGTTGGAATTTCAGCCAAGGCAAAGGTGATGACAAATTGATATCAGCATATGACAATAATTGTGTGGTACTTTCATGGCTAGATGTTTTTGCCTTCAGGAAACTAAATCATCCCCAAACTTCTAGAAACAAAAGACCAACATTTTAACATCAGTAGTCTATCAGTAGGTTTCAATTAATGGAATGTTATTATCTCCAGGGAATGAAAAAATGAATATTATCCAAAGAGCACCGAGTAGTATTATAAATGAGTAGATTGCAACACAAGCAAAATATAAAAAAAAAATTTGAGAACTAGAGTAAATAATGTCATCTGGAAAAAAAGTATGAGCCAAATATGACAAGGGGCCATGAGGATCAAGTGGTAGACCCTATTGTCACATTGATATTTCTGTGGTGTCAGAAGAGAAATTCTACTACAATTAAATGCCTTCTCTCATGCCAATGTTGAATTTATGAGAAAACTCATAGAAAAGAGTCATTCAGGATACACAGGTTATAATGTTCATTATTGGAGGCAATCTCTAAATCAATGAGAACTTAGATCCAATTGAATATTTGAGTATGTAAGATGTATTATGAAAAAGATTTTGATGAAAGTAAATGAAAATTATTAGTTCAAGAAATAGATTTAGGAAGAGAGATATGATGATTAATATTTCTAATATCCCAAGTAAATCATTTTCTATAAAAGATAAATATGAATCAATTCCCAAATTACTTTATTGACAATATAAAATAGGTAACATGACACTCCTGGGTCTGTATCCCAAAGAAATCATAAAAGAGGGAAAAGGACCCGCATGTACAAAAATGTTTGTAGCTGTCTTTTTTTTTTTTTTTGTGGTGGCAAGGAACTAAAACTTTAGTGGATACTGATTAATTGGGAAATGGCTGAATAAATTATGCTGCATGAATGTAATGGAATATTATTGTCCTATTGTTTTATCTATATGATGAGCAGGCTGATTTCAGAAAAGCATGGAATGACTTACATGAACTGAGGCTGAGTAAAGTAAACAGAACCAAGAGAAAATTGTACATAGTAACAAGAAGATTATGTGATGATCAACTCTGATGGACTTGGCTCTTCTCAACAATGCAATGATTCAAGGCAATTCCAATTGATTTGGGTTGGAAAATGCCCAAAATTTGGGTTGGAAAATGCTCTCAGAGAGGGAGCTGTGGAGGTTAAATATGGATCAAAGCATAGTATTTTCACTTTTTGTTTGCATGTTTTTTTCCCCTTTTGGTCTGATTTTTCTTGCACAACATGAAAAATATGGAAATATGTTTAAAAGAATTGCACACCAAAGCATTATTTTATAGAACTAGAAAAAAATAACAAAATTCATCTGGAAGAACAAAAGGTCAAGAATATCCAGGGAATTAATGAAAAAAATACAAAGGAATGGTGGCTTAGCAGTACCAAAGCTAAAACTATATTATAAAGTAGAAATCATCAAAACCATTTGGTACTGGCTGAGAAATAGAGTGGCAAATCAGTGGAATACATTAGATACACACAACATAATAATCAAGGCCTATAGCAAACTAATATTTGACAAAGATCCAGACTTCTGTTTCTGGAGTAAGAACTCATTATTTGACAAAAAATATTGGGGAAACTGGAAAATAATATATCAGAAAAAATATCAGCATAGACCTACATCTTACACTCCATACCAAAATAAGGTCAAAATGAGTACATGATTTGGGCGTAAAAGGTTATACTATAAGCAAATTAGGAGAGCAAAAGATAATTTACCTATTGGATCTTTGGAAAAAGGAAGAATTTGTGATCAAAGAAGGAGAGAACATTATAAAAAGTAAAATAGACAACTTTGATTACATTAAACTAAAAAGTTTTTGCAAAAAAAAAACAACAGAAAGAATATTAAAAGGGAAATACAAAGCTGGGAAAAAATCTTTGCAGCCAATATTTCTGATAAAGGTCTCCTTTCTAAAATATAAGGGACTGTGTCAAATTTGTAAGAATACAAGTCATTCCCCAATTGATAAATGGCCAAAGGATATGAACAATTTTCAGATGATGAAATTAAAGCCATCTATAATCTTATAAAAATACTCTAAATCACTATTGTCTAGAGAGATGCAAATTAAAACAACCTCTCAGATTGAGGTTGACTAAGATGACAGGAAAAGATAATGATAAATTTTGGAGGGAGTGTGGGGAAACTGGGACACTAATGCATTGTTGGTGGAGTTGTGAAATGATCCAACCATCCTGGAGAGCAATCTGGAATTATGCACAAAGGGCTATAAAAATATGCATAACCTGGGACTATATCCCAAGGATATTATAAAGGAGGGGAAAGGACCTACATGTGCAAAAATGTTTGTAGCAGCAATTTTTGTGGTAGCAAAGAATTGGAAAATGAGTAGATGCTCATCAAATGTAGAATGACTGAATAAGTTGTTGTATATGAAGATAATGGAGTATTATTCTATAAAAATGATAAACAAGCTGATTTTAGAAAGGTCTGAAAGATTTACATGAACTTATGCTGAGTGAAACAATCAAAATTAGGAATACATTGCACAAAATAACAGCAAGAATGTGCGATGATCAGCTATGAAAGAACTGATTCTTCTCAGTGGTTTAATGATCTGAAGTAACCATAAAAGATTTGGACAGAAAATGCAATCTGCATCCAGAAAAAGAACTAAGGAGACTGAATGTAAATCAACACATGCTATGTTTACTTCTTTTTTTCTGTTTTTTTTTAATCTCTCCCATGATATTTCCTTTTTGCTCTGATTTTTCTCTCCCAATATGACTCATAAAGCAATGTATGTTAAAATAAACTAATAAAAAACAAAAAAAGAATTGTACATATTTAACCTAAACCAAATTACTTAATGTCTTGAGGAGAGGGTAGTTAAGGAAGGAAAGGAGAAAAAATTGGAATACAAAGTCTTACAAAAATGAATGTTGAAAACTATTTTTACATGTATTTTGAAAAATAAAATACTGTTGAAAATAAAAAGGTGACATGAGAAACTAAATGGATCCTCCAACAGTGTGACTATGAAAATGTATTAAATGACCTATTAGCTTTAGCTTATCCTACTAGATGTATATTCATCAGTGTCATGGAGTATGACCTGTTCAAATAAAACAGGAATTCTTTATAAAATAATTACAAAGATAATCTCTCATACAGATATCATTACACCCATTGAATTAAATCCCAGAATACTAAAATACTCTTTCAATGAGAGCCATTACCTGAAAGTTACTAGGATAGGAATTCACATTGTAAAAACACAGTGGAAAAAATATTTCAGTTGCCCTGGATATAACAAGTAAATGGTAAGAAAGTCCATTGGAGAAGTATATAGTCATTTTTTTGTATATGAAAAATATAGCTATATGCTATATGCAGATTTTTATTAGTTCCTTTTAAAATAATAGCTTTGGAGCAGCAGGTGGCACAGTGGATAGAGCACCAGCCCTGAAGTCAGGAGGACTTGAGTTCAATTCTGGTCTTAGACACTTAATACTTCCTGGTTGTGTGACCTCAGGCAAGTCATTTAATCCTAATTGCCTCAGAAATAAATAAATAAATAGCTTTTTATTTTCAAAAGTATTTGCAAATATAGTTTTCAACATTCACCATTGCAAAACTTTGTATTCCAAATTTTTCTCCCTCCCTTCTCCCATTCCCTCCCCTAGACAGCAATTAATCCAATAAATGTTAAACATGTGCAATTCTTCTATACATATGTTCACATTTATGTATATGCAGATTTTGTTAGGAAAGAGAAACCAGTCTGTGTTCCACTGAAGAAATACATATTTTTAAATATTAAATATCATAGTGATGCTAAATTACTTTAAATCAATCACATGCCAAGATTGCATATACAAACCTATATCAAATTACTTGACATCTCAGTTATTGAAGACTTTTATATATCTATAATCTCACTGGTTTGGGTATTCCCTTAAGCAGTACAGATAAAAACCCATTCTGTTCCTACAATTCTTAAGTCTTCCACAAGCCCTTTTTTGAGTATCTCTCCAATGTACTGAAAAATTTGTTCCAGCTCTTTTTACCATTTCATGATTATTAATATAATCCTTGATGATTTACCTGCTGTCATATACTTTTATTATATATTCCACTTCCTTTTTTAGCCATATGTTTCCTCAAGTTTATCTTTTATATTGCCTCATGTATAGTTAGTGAGATCACAGGATCAGTGACTTAGAGTTGGAAGAAACCCTAGACTTAGAGAAAAAAAAATATGTTTGGTAAAACCCCCATGGGAGAGCTACAAGATTTATAAGAAAAAGTTACATAGAATAGAAAGTGAGCATTACTTGTACTCTACACTGATGGAAAGATTACCCATATCGGACATCTCTTCCTCATATTATTAGAATTCCCCCCTCCCCTGGAGAAAAAAATATAAAGACCCTGTCTTTTCTATCCATTGGCTATGTATATGTAATATGTATTCTTTCTTCAACACAAAAGAACCTTTGAATCTTTTAAGTTATTATATCTCCTCTTCCCTATCTTAAATATTTCCAGTTCTTTCATTAGTTTCTTCCCCCAAGTTTCTGCCAATTCTGATTGTTCTTTTCTCTGTTGTACTCTGGATGTCCACATTTTTTACATAGTGAGCATAACTGAACATAATTGTTTAGATGTATTTTGACTCGCAAGGAATAGAGTGGAACTTCTTTTCATTTGTGTCTATCTTTTTCTATTTTGACTAATGCTTTTTCAGCAAAAACTGGATTTGATTCATTCACATATATTAGAGGAAACAATAAACTTTGAAAAAATATGGACTTTTTTTAGTTCCACAGCTGCAGGTCATTGAGAGTGCTACATTTTCAAAATTATACTTTAGCTTTTATCTGAAATGTACTATTGTTAGATCTATTGACTTCTGTCATATTTGAGGCCATTGCTTCTTATATTTTAGCAAAGATGTGTCAACAACTACATTATGCTTCATAGTTTGAGGGATATGGTCATAGAGTTCAAATATTAAAGAGGTAATGTGCTGCAGCTGGATTTAATGGAGAAGTCAGAGTTAATGACTTGAATTTGCAGCTGTTCTGAAAAATGTGATAGATTTCACTGAAGAGGTTATTTATAGACCCCCTTTTGCTGAAGCTGAGATGCAAGATTTTGGGAAAAATTTGCCTGTTGGATCTATTGTCAAGGTTTTGGATTTCTTTTGAAAAGCATATGGGACTTTAAAGTAATTAATTAAAATGTGGGGAAATTTTCAAAAAATAAGGATATTCAAATATGTTAATATATTAATTTTACACAAGTCTACTGAATTAATATCTTTATTCTTTAGATTACTATCTATAAATCACTACCTACAGAATCACTACCTATGTTTTATAAACAACAACAACAACAAAAACATAAGTCTGTGGATCTCACATCAAATAAGGAAGTATTAACTAGTTAACAAGATGCTCCCAATAAAGTGAGCATACCACAGCTTTCAATTTCTGTTGAATACTTCTGTGTATAACTCCAGGGTTACTAAAATTTGTATGTAGAAAAAAAATTGTTACTAATAGCAATTATCATAGGGAATACAATAATAATGAAGAAAATGTCTTATAGTGATGAAATTTTATAACTACATATTATCTGAAGTATAAATTAATGATGACTTTTTTAGATTAAATGGTGTATCTCTATGTTTCTTTTGAAACAATATAACAATAATTTTAAAATTTCTTTTCTTTTGGGGAGGAGGTTTTTTTGAAAGCATTTACCAAAATATCTAAATACATAAATGAAACATAAAATCTATACCTACATTTATCTTTAAATATACAATTTAAAAAATTTCTTATAGAAAAATTTTGAAGTACTAAAAAAGAATAAAAGTTACTGAAAATATAACAAGTACTAAGACATATCTATTTGCTGATGAACAAAAGAAATTCAATTTTTAATTGAACATTTTGTTGTCATGTGGTCATAACTTTTATAGTGATCATGCATAGTGACTTTGTTGATGATATGGCTAAGTCTCCTTATAATCACACATATTTCCATATATTTCCATTTATTAATAAGCATATTTCAATTTTTAAGGAACTAAGGATGTTGTGTTTTATGTAATAAAAGTTTTGCACTTCCCCAAAACAACAACAAAAAAAGCATTGGGTAGAAAAAGAAGGAAGACGTTTCTTTATGTCTAATTAGATTATTTTCTTTTTGTCTCTACTTCTCATGATTGATGATGATGATGATGATGATGATGATGATGATAGAGAATTTCTGTTGTGGAAATTTCCTCTACAAACAGCAATTTAATCACTAATTTTGGAGAGCAGAATGGGGAAACAGAGAAGCTAAATAGAGCTTGCCATACCTATATATGTACCTAGATATATGAATATAAACTTGTGATTTCTTCAGTCATTTTAGAGAACCCCATCGATTTAAAGACTGAACAGGCATAATAAAGCATAGGAAATTTACTGAAGCAAGTAGAGATTAAAAAATTTGTCCAAGGTCATATAATTAGTGTATATCAGAGGCTGGGACTTTGATATACACTAACTTCATTGCTGTTTCTGGGACAATAGTCTGCTATACAAGTATCTAGAGAGTACCACTTTAATTAGCATTTTATATAGTACTATCTAATAACTCAGCAATCTTTTGCAAAGAAATTATTTTAAAAGGCAAGGTAACAAGATCTAGTGGGAAGAGTGTTGCATTTGACTTTTTTTTAGAGGACATGGGTTTGAGCTCTAACTGTAATATATAAAAGTCATATAACTGTGGACACAATCTTGGTCAATTTATTGTATCATCTGTTAAATGGGAATAGTGATATTTGCATTACCTCCCTCACGACAATTTGTAAGAATTTTTAAACAGTAATGCATATAACAAATGTTGTTCTGAGTATAGCTAGGCCCCAGAGTGTGGGTATATATTATTATGGAAATTGTAGTCTAAGAAGACTTATATCTTCTTGTTTGAAGGGAAAGGATTTTGAGCTCAGAATGAAGGTTCCTTGTTAGTCCATTGATTTATTCATTTGTTTGTTTGTTTGTTGATTTATATTTAACTGCATTCAATGGCATTCTCTAGTGCATCCATCCATCCATCATATATACATACATACATATATACATATACACATATGTATATATATGCTTAATTATTAGAACCCCTTTGATAACACAGCAACAACAACAAAATATATTATGAACACTCAGGGCTATTTAATGTACAACTTATAACATTTTATAATTTTTTTTACTACTTAAAGTGAAATTAAAAAAAAATAGTGAGAGCTCCTCAGACTACTAAATGGCAACCTCTGCTCTTACTCCATTAGTAATAATCCTAATAGCCATTAAAGGTTTTTCATTGAAGTCTTATACATTAGAACATAAAAATACTGAATGTAGCCAGATAAAACTAACTGCAGCAAACTCTAGAAGTGATTGCTTCATAAACAGTGCTTTTCTGAAGCAACTACTTGAAACAAAATGCCTAGGGGCAACATTGTCTATTCTCAGATAATAGAGTGGTGATGTTTGTAAAACACATTTTGTATAAGTCAGACAACCTTCAGTTATGATTATAAACATAGAAAGAGAAGGAAGAACATGTCTGAGCTTTCAGTTTTCTCCAAATAATTGGTAACTGATGGTTCTTGTATTTGGCTCAGAAATCATATCCCCCAAGATGATAGGAAAGGTGACATGATGGAATGAGTTTTGTATATTGAGTTGGAGAACCTTAGCTTGAATTCCAGCTCTCATTTACAATGTATAAAAGCTGCTGGAAATCACAGTCTTTCTGGGTTTCATTTTCTGCATATGCAAAATGATGGGATTGGACTATGATCCTATTATCCTCTCTGAATTCCAGATAGTAATTTGAATTTCATTTTTCTCCTCACAAGCAATGGAAAAGTCTAAGCCATATAAGTCACATAACCTTGGAGAACTTCATAGTTATTTTGTTTTGTTTTGTTCTGTTGTTGTTCAGCTGTTTCAATCATGTTCAACTCTTTGTGACCCTTTTGGGATTTTCTTAGCACAGACACTGAATGGTTTGTCATTTCCTTCTACATCTCATTTTATAAATGAGGGAAATAGAGTTAAGTGACTTGCCTAAGTGTGTAAGGCTGGATTTGAACTCATGAAAATGAGTCCTCCTAACTCCAAACACAGCTTAGAATATGCAATTTCCACAAACATATCTGAGGAGAACATAAGATAATATCAGAAAGAACTTAGAAATTTTAAATGTGTAAATATTATGGGATTATTAATGGAATTATCATTCAATGTTAGCATTGATATAAATAACATTTGCCTTTTAATCTCAATTGGAATTAAAGATTAAATGGCAAATTCAAGACCATAAGAACATACCTTTGAAGAAATTAAAGTCATTTCTGATGATCAAATTTTTAAAATGTGGAAATAGCACCTGAGAATTAAAGTGATTTATTGAAGATCATATGATTTCTAAGTAGCAGAATCAGGATTTGAATATCAGTTCTCAGCACACTTTTTTTTTTTTTTTTTTTTGCTGAGGCAATTGGGGTTAAGTGACTTGCCCAAGGTCACACAGCTAGGAAAGTATTAAGTGTAAGAGGCCACATTTGAACTCAGGTCTTCCTAACTCAGGGTTGGTGCTCTATACACTGTGCCACCTAGCTGCCCCAGCACTCTTTTCTTTTCAACATGCTATCTTAATATACTGCTATCACTAAGAAATCGTTAAGCCCAGGTCAGCAAAAATTTTTCCTGCACTCTTTAATCCTATTAATATTGCTATGTTTCTGGCACCATTTTTATTAGAATATAAATAATGATATATTAGTAATTAAGATAATTGCAATCATATTTTCATCAAAAATGTACAACAATCCTAACATATATCCTCATATAAAGAATTGTACTTACTAGGACCTCTGCAATTTTGAAGACACTGGTAACAATATCACTGTCATATGACTCTGTGAAGTATTATCTTCTGAATAACATGCCCTTCAACAATTATAAATCTTATTTCTTTTTTAATAAACCTACCCTTTTAAGATAGGAACACCGTAGGATAGCAGGGTATGTAGCTAGTCTCAAAATCTGGAAAAAGTTTTAATTTCCTCCTCTACCATGGGCAAGCCATTTAGCCTCTGAGTTTCATGGGGAATTCTCTATGACTGTAAGTTGCAATATTTATTCATGCTTCAACAATTAAATGTTACAGAAAATTCCTTTACATGGGAATTCACAACATCAAAGAAGTCAATGTGTAGTCCCTATTCTCAGTAACTATCTCAGTGTCATGTACAGAGTAAACATTTTGTTGATATTTATGAATTGATCAAGCCATTCTCCATTTGATAAATGGTCAAAAGATATGAACAGACAATTTTCAGATGAAGAAATTGAAATTATTTCTAGTCACATGAGAAGGTGCTCCAAATCATTATTGATCAGAGAAATCCAAATTAAGACAACCCTGAAGTACCACTACACACCTGTCAGATTGGCTAATATGACAGGAAAAGATAATGATGAATGTTGGAAGGGATGCGGGAAAACTGGGACACTGATACATTGTTGGTGGAACTGTGAATGGATCCAACCATTCTGGAGAGCAATCTGGAACTATGTTCAAAAAGTTATCAAACTCTGAATACCATTTGACCAAGCAGTGTTTTTACTAGGCCTATATCCCAAAGAAATCTTAAAGGAGGGAAAGGGACCTGCATGTGCAAAAATGTTTGTGGCAGCCCTTTTTGTAGTGGCAAGAAACTGGAAACTGAGTGGATGCCCATCAATTGGAGGATGGTTGAATAAATTATGGTATATGAATATTATGGAATATTATTATTCTATAAGAAATGACCAGCAGGATAATTTCAGAGAGGCCTGGAGAGACTTGCATGAACTGATGCTGAGTGAAATCAGTAGAACCAGGAGAACATTATACACAGCAACAAAACTATACTATGATCAATTCTGATGGACATGGTTCTCTTCAATAATGATGTGTTTCAAACCAGTTCCTATTGTTCAGTGATGAAGATAGTCATATACATCCAGAGAGAGGCCTGAGGGAACTGAGTGTGGACCACAACACAGCATTTTAACACCTTCTGTGAATATTTCCTTGCATTTTGTTTTCCTTCTAAGGTTGTTTTTTTTCTCTCTTTCTAGATCTGATGTTTCTTGTGCAGTAAGATAACTGTATAGATATGTATACATATATTGTATTTGTCATATAATTTATCCTATTTAGCATGTATTAGATTACCTGTCATCTAGGGGTGGGGGGTGAGAGGAAGAGGGGAAAAGCTTGGAACAAAAAAATAAGTTTTGCAAAGGTCAATGTAGAAAAATCACTCATGTGTACTGTAAATAAAAAGCTTTTAATAAAAAAGATATTTAAGAATTGAATTGGTAAAAAATTTAAAAGCATTTTTAGACTGTTATAAGATACATGGGATATGCCAATTTTATGCCTAAAAATATACTTCATGTTTCTTTGCGACTTGCATCTTTACTCTTATGGCAATCAAATTATAGCATCTGTAGTTGAAGGAAAAAGTTAAATATAGCCAAAAATTAAATATAACCAATTTTGCCCAATTTGAATGATAGATGCTTAGGTTAGAAAAGAAATTTGAGGCCCATCATTCCAAACTTCCACTAAATCCAGAAATCTCCTCTACACATTGACAGATAGCCAACTAGCTGCCATTTGAATGCTTATAATGATAAAAAGGTCATTCCATTTTAGCAGAGTACTTATTGTGTAAAAGTTCTTTCTTTAATTAAACTAAAATGTACTTGGCTGCAACTTTCTTACATTGTTTCTAGTTCTGTTCTGCGGATCTTAACAGATGTAATCTTATCCATATTCCACTCAACAGTTCTTTGAATATTTAAAAGGAACTATCATTATCTCTAATTTTCCTCTATTTCCAGCTAAATATTCTTGATTCTTTCAATATTTTCTTCAATTTATCAGTGTCTCCATGATATGTAGTGTCCATAATTAGTAAATCTCAAAGCATTTTTTAAATGCTAACGATTATTATGTTTAGATCCAGTGATGCTATACATGTGATGTTGGACCATATGCTTAATAAATCCTTGGTAAATGATTGAACAGTTCAAAGTATGACTTTCTTCTCTTAATGTAGTCTAGGATTATATCAGCAATATAGTTTTCAAGTCAGTATTTATTGCTATTGGTCTACAGTAAACATCTCAAGTTTCCATACATATGAACTCTAGCTAGTCAAGAAACTACCATGTTCTATATATGCAATCAAGTTCTTGAACCCAGAAGCACATTAAAATCAATTCATGGTAATTTTGATGTTATTGTTCCCTGTCTAGATGCTTTATTATGTTTATTTTATTATACACTATATCAACTCCCAGAATAAGTTTTTTTCTCTAAAAGTATAATAAATATGCCATCAAGTTTTCATCCAAGTTGTTGAATAGGACAAGTTCCAGGACAGAAAC
This sequence comes from Myrmecobius fasciatus, assembly GCA_023553655.1. Taxonomy (NCBI): domain Eukaryota; kingdom Metazoa; phylum Chordata; class Mammalia; order Dasyuromorphia; family Myrmecobiidae; genus Myrmecobius; species Myrmecobius fasciatus. The sequence goes on along the minus strand of JAJPUD010007356.1, from coordinate 46,673 downwards.
TCATAGCACTCCAAAAGAAACCTCAAAGTTGAAATTTATTTATTGATGTTTTATTTATAATTGCTCAACTAGCTGTGAATTCTTCTATCACTTCATATGTCCCACATTACCTCATCATAAAATACAGATATAATACAATATTTTGTCATATCTTTGCTAAAATCATAAAGGATATGTCTATTATGCCCATAGTGTCCTGTGATTTACTCTTGCAGCCTTAACAAAAGAAAGATTGACAACCTATTTTGAATTCTAATGATTATGCTAGTTATAACCATTATTTTAAAGAAAATAGGTAAAGCCTCACACTTATTTTTTAATATAATATATAAATCAAATAGATATACCCATGCAAAAAGTGATATATAGATGCATAGATTAATGACATTAATGACACCTGCTTGACCTCTGTCTTAGGCTGGTTTGAAGGAAAAAAAAACACTAGAAACAGAACTACTTCCAGAAGGTTAACTCTACCACATAATAATAGCTCAGGCAGGAGACATTCTTCAAATCATAGGAGTTGTGTGGTTTTATATTGAGACAGAGAGATCTAAAGGTTTTTTTTTTTTTTTTTAAGAATGCACTAGTCTAGGAAAGATTATTGTCTTGAGTTAGAAATTTCAGAGATTAGAGAGGGGATCAGTTTTTTCTATCTGTTTCTCAGTATTTAAGAGTGAATGTGGGGCAGCTAGGAGCACAGTGGATAGAGCACCAGCCCTGAAGTGAGGATGGACCTGAGTTCAAATCTGGTCTCAGACACTTAACATTCCTTAGTTGTGTGACCCTGGGCAAGTCACTTAACCCCAATTGCCTCAGCAAAAAGAAAAAAAAAAGAGTGAATGCTTTTTAAATGGATAGGTATGTATGGCTACTATACTGTAATAAAGTGAAAGGAGATAACAGTGTATAGTTCAATGGCATTTATTGAAGGACATAGTACAGCTGAGTGGGTCCCAAGATAAAAGATGGATGCTGGAATGTAACTTTTTATGTTTCTATTGGGGATATTATACTTCTTTGTTTTTCATTAGTTCCTATACTTATGGAAGAAGGCAATAGTGAATCTTCTGCAGTGGGTATATTTAACAAAATGTTCTCCTGTATCTAGGTATCTTTGGTAGAATAGGATTTGAAAGGGAACTACTATTGCCCTTTTAAAATATGATCTGTGATTTCTTTGGTATAGGGGAATCCAAGTGAGGCACTCTATCCATCCAAACAAGAAAACCCCTGCCCTGAATCTTAAAATCTTAAAGAGTTACTTTTCACTTATTTTGTAGGAAAAAACCTAACTTTTGACATTTCATTCAGAATATGCTTAACTTCAATCTGGTCCTGAAGATTTGGGGAGCATTTATTGGACAAAGTGAATGTAACTAAACTTTGTTCAGTTGTTTTTTTCAAACTCATAACCTATGTCTCAGCTAAGTAAGCTTAGCTTTGGCACAAGACAACATTTAAGTATAGTTTACTTAACTATATGAGTGGGTAATATTGGGCACTTTATCATATTTAGCCTAAGTTGACACATATTCAGTTGGCTTGGGAGGTAAATACTGTTGAAAGGTCTAGGGCAAGTGCTAGTAGTTATCTTAAAAATGACATTTAAAGAAACTATCATTTTCTTATGGAAAGAGGTGAAGAAATAACAAATCACCAAGTAAGACTATTTGCAAAAATTAGTTATATTTGCAGAAGGGACAGAAAGGGAAACTATTGGGCGAGTTAAGAAGTAACAAATACTTATACCAACAAATAGTATTAACCCTACATACAGACAAATACTTTGCATAAGTACATTACAGTTAACAAATATTTCTTTTACTAAGGAAGGAAATTTCTCAAAATGTAGTTACATAGGTGAATTCAGCAAAGAATAAATAACAATTGGAGCCAATTCCATACAAGTGCATGTTTCATCACTTAGGCTTTAAACACTAGTGACACCTTAAATTATGAAGTGGATTGTAGAACTCATAGAAGGCACCAGCCAAGCAAAAATTCATTTATAATTAAAGGAAATTTAACATAGGGTTTTATAGAATTCCTTTTGATTCAGAGATGCGTTCATAGATATTTATCAGTTACTAACTGAATCAGTGTGTATGAAAAATCTCTGGTTTAACTGGCAGTTAACATTAGCCATTCCCCTCCCCCCCCATAGGTAATCACAGTGTACCAAAAATTATTATATAAGATAAAACTTTCTCTCTTTGTAAAATGAGATGTTATGGTCCATATTAATATCTGATGAAGAAAACACACGATCCTCAACATAAAAACCTTCCAAACCAGTATTTATAGCTATCATCCTGGGAAGCAGCCCCACCAAGTGGAGATGTATCCTAGTAACTGTTCTGAAGCTATTATAGCCACAGAATAAACAGAGGTCCTGCTATCAGAGTCCTTGATACTGTCAAATGACTCTACATCAGAAATTTAATAGCATTAACATCTGCTTTGTCACTACTCCTGAAAGACCACAGGATCTCTCAATTTCACTTGCAACTCAAAATGTTCATATATTTTGTCTCTCATTTGAATTATGCTCCTTAAGAGTAGTATAATACTTTGCACATAGTAAAGTGCTTAATAAATGCTTTGTTCATTCATTCATTCCTCTCCTATGTACTGACTTCTTTTGACTCTATGTGATTTCTTGAATTCTGAAAACACAGTTCTCCAAACATGTCTGAAAATTCTTTCAGAGTTCTTGGATTTGATTAATTTTTATCAAAACCTAAGCTCTTTGTTACATTCTCTGATGAAATCACTCAAATTTTTTTTCTGGAACATATAGGTAAATTTTCTTCCCAGAATTCTCTAGTTATTTTTGTTGCTTTCATTCTTGAGATCAGCAAGATTAGATATACATGTTACATGGAATGTAAATGCAATTCATTTCTTGGACATGGCAAAATATGTCTACTATAATGATGCTAATTGGTTCCTTAAATTCAATGCTGAAGCAGAAAACTGGGCAGACAATCCTGAGTTGAAGAGACAATAGTGTTATCATGAAGTGGTTTCCCAGACAGCTCAAGTTCATAATTAAATAAAGTATATTGATGTAATGGAATAATTCAGAGTGCTGGTATGCATCTTTATTTCATTTATTTATTTATTTAGGGAAAAGGGTTAGTTACATTACCATTTTTGTGCCTGTGTGTCATTGCATCTGCAGTCCTTAATGTGATATTTTCATTTTTTTGTGTGTGCATGATTTTCAAAAATAGTGCAATCCTTTTTCTCTTTTTCTAACAAATGTAAAGTCTCCATAGAAATGGAGATTAGCTGCAGCTGTGATTTTATGAATGGTTTCCTGGATACTACGTTAATGGTAACATCAATCCACAAATGAATTTTATACTCTTCCTTTAGCATGGAAATGCAGATGGGGCAGTTTGGTTTTTCAGTGAAATTATATAAGAAGTTTTAGATATGCTTTTTAAAGATGGTGACCAAACCTCTATCCATATGCAAACTTTTAAGTTGTTTTTTTTTTTTTTCAGCAAAAAGGGTATTTGATTACAGGATAAATGCTTTTATTTTAACTCAAGACTTCCTGACTTCAGGGCTGGTACTCTATCCACTGCACCACCTAGCTGCCCCCATTTATTTATTCTTAATAATGTTATTTATTTCTTATCTCAAAAAATATATTTCTCCAGAAATATAAATATTTTGCAATTCTTTTACTATATTTAAGTACAATATATTTTGATTATAACTATTTTAATAGATCAAATTTCTTAATTTTTTTATTCTTTTAATTTTTTTGATATCTTTTGTTTTTATCCCACTCAGTTTAATCACTGTAATACTCAAGAATTGAACTTCCCCTTGCAAAAGAGAAAAACAGTTAAGCAAGAGCAACAGATGTAGTGACTCATTAATACAATATGTAACACCTTGCTCCCAGAATACCTCACATCTGTCCACAAAGGTGGGTGGTCTTTATTATTATCTGTCTCAGAAACCAAGACTAAGCATTACAATTACCAGGATTTGATTTTCATGTACTATTCTTTGCATTTGTATTATTGTAGTCAATTATTGTATTTATTATTCTCCCACTTAGGCCACAATAGTTCATATTTCTTATATTCCTAATTTGTTATTATGCAATAATATCTCATTAGGGAGAGAGGAAACTAGCATTTATTAAATACCTACTGTATGCCAGGCACAGTTTATAAATATCATATCATTTTATCTTCATAACAAACTAAGAAGTTAAATGCTATCTCTTTTGTCATTTTTCCCCCAAGAAATGGAGGAAGATAGCAGTTAAATGATTTTTCCACAGTGACACAGCTAGTAAGTGTCTAAGCTCCTATTCAAAGTCAGGTCTTTCTGATAATTCACTATACCACCTAGCTGTCATGACATTGATATACTACATTTTGTTTGTTAGTCATTCCTTCTTTGTTGGGCATCCATTTTGTTTTCAATTCTTTGTTACAATAAAATGTTTTGCTCTGAATATGTGAGGCCTTTCTCTTTTTGAATAGCTTGGGGGTATATATATCTATTTATGTGAACAAGGTCTGAAAGATTTACCATTTTTCCTGTTTTATTCCAGCTTTTTTTTCAAAACAACTAAACAAATCCAAAGCTTCATTAAAAGTATGGCTTCTTTGAATTTGTCTTATGAGTCCAACTTGACATAAACTGGAAAAGCCTAAACCAGTTTTAGAAGCAGATTAATTTTAATATTCAGATGATATGCTGTAACACCATGCTCCTCACTTTGGTCTAAATGCAAAGCTATAAAGACAAATAAAATATTTATTAATCACATATTATGTAATAATTCATACAAAGGAACATAAGCTACCCTCTCCAAGCTTATAATTTAATTGGGAAATAAGACATTATGTGGCAAGTGAATTAAAACACAGTAAAAACTACTGAAATTCAGTCAAGAGATAAATGGCTTCTAGATAATGTTGCAAAGAGAAAAATCACCTATACAGAGCAGAAAGAAAAAGAGGGGCAAGTAAGAAAGATGAAAAAAGAACACCCAAAGAAGTAGCAGGGAGGTTGAGAGAAGGTATGAAATTTGTTATTTAGAATACATTGACCTTAAAGAATACTGTAACATTATTTCCTATAAAAACCTTCAGAAATCCATAACTGAGAGATTATTCAAAACTTCTTGAACCTCTATCAGTCATTTTCATGGATATGAGGAAACTGTTCATTCTCAGTATCTTGGTTTAGTAATTTTTTGTATTTTATTGGATTGTGTTATTTGATTACTGCACCCTAACACCTAAGGAGTTTTAGTGGGAGTGACAAAATTAATCACAATTGCTCTGATTTGCCTCACTGCTCTGAATGAATGTGAATTATGCCAATACATTCTTGTTTGGAGAGCAAAGATAATTTCAGGGATGCTTTCACCCAATTCCAGAACTTATTGGAGTAGATAAGTATTTTTTCTGCTTCTTCCAAAACCATTATAAGATTAAGGAATGAATGATGGAGATACCAGTCAGTGCTGAAAAACATGAGATGCTGAGCATACTGTTATTAATTTGCTTAGGGGAAAGGCAGTATCACTTATTCTGAATAAAATGAACATTGCTGTCAGGGAAGCTCCTAAGCAAACTTATGGAGTATGTAGAATTTTATTTAATACAAAACAAACAAACAAACAAAAAACCCAACTGCTGTCAATCTCTTCTTTGTTTATGCATTTTCTTCAGTGTTGTATCCAGGATCTTCGCCCTATTTAAAAAAAAAAAAAAAACACCCTGATGGACGTGTCTTTTATCAGTCACTAATAACTTTGTGAAAATTAAAAATTAATGTTACCTTTTTATGTAAATTCACATATTAAATCTTCTTTCTGATAATGGACTGAAAGCTTGAAGAATTCCAAGCATCAGAAAACATGAAGGAAAGAGATTAGTTCCTGGGAAGTATGTGTGTGTGTGTGTATATATATATGTGCGTGTATGTATGTGTGTGTGCGCATATGTGTGTGTGTATGTTTATTAGAAGATATTGATCAGTTACTCTGAGATCACATCCTATAGGTAAACATACCTGCTTTTACAGATCTCCACTCAGTATGCTTAAGAGATTCTAAGCACATGAACATATCCCAGTAAACATTGCCAATTAATCCTGCAAAACACAGGGTTATGCCGGGATATGATACAAGAGGGCATTTAAGGGCAATAGATAAAAAGGAGTTTCTTCTCATTGGAATGAAGAGGAATTGTAGGAGGATGAGAAATCAAGTCGAGTAGAATGGGAACAAGGAACATTGGACTTGTCTGGACTGGTTTGGATATCTGAAAACTATATTATAATCAAGGGGCTAAGGTAGGATTTTGTTTTTGTGTATTGAAGATGCTGTTGTGAAATGCTGCTCCTGAGACAAAAAAACAAAGTCCCTCAGAGTCTGAATTAATTTGAAAAGTCCTGTTTAACAACAATTACCCACTTTTAGAAAGCATTACTCTAGAACTGACATTGGATTGGGAGTATTCTACTTTGGAGTGCCATGGTGCATTTGTGCCTGTTTCTATTCAATTTTCTGAATGTCAGCCCAAATAACAACATCTCAGAAATGATTTCTAAGCTAATAAAGTTCTCCCTGAGTAGGAGCAGAACCTAAAAATAGAAGTATGATTTCACTCTTCTAGGAGGAGAAGGATGTGAATTAGCAACCATGGGGAACATCTTGAAATCAAAAGAGAGAGAACAAAATCAGACTCCAACCCAAGGTTCCTTTGGTAGTTTAGAAGCAGCAGGAGGAATCTGGCACCAGCTTTATTCTTTTGTGCCTCAGGGAGTCATATAACTGGAAGTGTTATAACTTAAAATGGGAAATAATACTTCTATTACTTAACTTGTAAGTTTATGAGCAAAACACTTTATAAAACCTTTAAGGAATTGTGTTCAGTAAGCCTGTGCTAACAATAGTAAGTATTCATATAGTATTTAAGTTTTATAAAGTGCTTAATATATGCCATCTTACTTGATTTTCACAACAGCCCTTTGAATAGGTGGCATTATAATCCCAGTTTTATAGATGAAGAAACGCTTGTTAAGAAAAGGGAAATCACTTGCCTAGGGTTACACAGCAACTGCCTGAGGCAGGATTCCAAGTTCAGAATGCTCTCCATGAAACCACCTAGCTACCTCAGGGATAATGGTAGTAGAAAGTGCATTGAATTAGAAATGTGAGGTCTGAGTTCTCCTACTTATTAGCTGTGTGAGTATACAGGTCAGTCTTTTCATTTGTGAAATCTGTATAATAACACCTATACTTTTGATCTCAAAGGATTGTAGTAAGAAAAGTGCTTTATAAATAATAAAGTATAAATCAATGTGAGCTATTATCTTATATTCAAAAGCTAAAAATATATAAGGAATTTTTTAAAGGAAGGCTTTTCTTAGACAAATTCTTATAGGTTTATTATATATTCTTACATGTATTCATGCATGCTCTAACAAATTGCCAAAATGTAAAACCAATGTCAAATATAATAAAGATTTTGAGTTCGTTTTCCTTCCTCCCACCCTTTATGCCTTTCTTCTTGCCTTTCTTCCTGTCTGCCTTCTTCATTCCTGCCTTCTAAAACACATTTATTTGTGTCTTTGTTCTTAGTCAGTTACATTTTCCTTAATCTCTTTCCATGAACTTTCAATTTTATAAAACCTTAGAACAATAGAACTAAAATAGAATTTTAGTTTTATGTTATTTGAAATTCATAATTTTGTAGAGGAAGAATTTTTGGTCCCAGAGAAGCAAAGCAACTTGACTGGAATTATGCAATGGATTATAGCCAGAATCAGAACTAAAATTGAAGTCTCCTGACTCCCAGCCTATGTTTTTTTTTCCATTATATCATATCATATTTTCTTGGTACATAATATTACAGAAAGAATAGCACTCATGCATCAGGACATCAAACAATTCATGATTTAACTGCCTCCACTGAGGCAGATCAGGGAGTAATCAGGGTCACCTCTACACATAGCTTTGCCATCAGAAGAAGGCTTTAGTGAAGGGCTGTCAATCATGATAGAAGAAGTTGCATCATCCTCATAACATGTGGGACTTTCTGACTTACTGTCATTTTTTCCCTGGTTCTTAATTCTGGGGTCAGCTCCCATAGCACTGCTGCTCTCCTGTTCACTGTCACCACTGTAGCATTCATCAAAATAACACCTAAGAAAAAGAGCATGGAAATGTCCCCAACAGCTACCAGTATGAAGGGATGCTTTCATGACTTTGGACCCTCCCCTTTCCCTTAGTTAAAAAAAAAAAAGCATTAAAACCCATTAACACATATTACAAGAGAAGATTTGCTCTAGAAAAATATAGTGAAATGGTACAGTGCCTGATACCAATATCTGCTAGGTCATTTCTATATTATTTAAAAAAAAAGAGTCAAATCCATCAATTCTCTGACTTAGTAAATAGAATATATAATGAAGAGAATTTAATATTTCACTGGTGTTTGAAGATCTTACAATATCTGAAGATAATTCATGATAATTCAGTTATTACTAAATAATATCAAGGAGATAGAATCAGTCTGAATACATACCATCCCCAAGACGTAGCATATACATACATAAATTCACATACATATACATATATAAGAACACACATGTACACATATTTTAAAATGCTTAATTTAAATTGTTTTTTTTCCCAAAAGTAAGTAAAATTTAGTTGCATGGATGAGGAAAGAAGTAATTTTCTCATTGACTAAGTTTCAATTTTACTTTATAACTTAAAATATTTTGACATCAATAATCTCTATATCATTCTTATGAGAATGAAACACACATGTATCAAGGATAAACTTTAATGGACAGCAATATTTCTAAAAAAATATTAACTATGGCAAATAACATCTCCACAATGACACAATTAATTGAATTGACTGAAAGATGTAGAAAATAAAATATTAGAATTTATTTGTTATTTATTGATTTTAAAATAATTTAAAATAACTTAGAAAAGAGGCAAGAAGATATCTTTTATGACTATGACTAAGTATTGAGTTTTGGATCAAATAAAGGAAAAAAATGATCACATAAGCAAAACCAGGAAATTTTAATTGCTAAAAAGTCTGTGTACAAATTCAAAGGAGTTAAAAATAGAAGGGCAAACACTTAACTGGAAAAATATTTGCTGAAGATAAGAACTGATAAAAGCGGAGAACCATTCCCCAATAGATAAAAGGTCAAAAGGTGACTATCAAGAAGTCTAAAAGGTAAATTTAATTTTTTAAATTTATTTAATATTTAAAATTTAAAAATATTTAAAGTAATGCAAAATTTTACTCTAGCTTACTATTAAGAAATGAAATCCATGTACAAATGATTCAGTAATTTTGACGTTCTACTTCATATCTTTTGTAGAGGTGATAAAAAAGGAAAATAATAACTGTGCTTTAGGAAGACAGAACCGCTACTTTGCCATTGATAGGCTTGTGAAGTGGTCTAACTATTCTGGAAAGAAATTAGAAACTATGCTTCTAAAGTCACAAAACTGTTTATATATCCTTTGACAAGTGACAACCATTCTTAGGCATATAACACTGAGATGACAAGGAACAAAAAGTCTTTATAACAGTATTTTTTGTTTTACTAAAGACACAGAAACAAAATGTGCTTCTATTAATTATTAAATAATTGATCAAATTAAGAAGTATGAATATTATTGTATATACAAAAAGACAAACAGGTTCAAAGACAACTAAAGAGTTTGATCATCAGAAGACAGACAATGAAGAATATATTTTGCTTCTTCAGAGAACTGATAGATAAGAGCTACAGAAGGATACATATTGTTAAACATAGAGAATGTGTGTACTTTTCTTAAATCAATTTCTTTGAAAACAGAAAGGGTTTAAAATGGGTATGGGTTTTGAGTAGTGAAAGTTTAAAAAAGAAAAAAGAAAGAAAATTGCGTCAATGAAACTTTTTTTTAAATGCTAAATACAAAACAAAAAGAAATTTGGAAGGAAAGCAGATAAGTAAGTCTGTTTTCTGAGTGTTATGTTAAATGTAATTTAATTTTAAATTGCAATAATAATAGTTAATGGTTTCATCTGAAAATTTCTTTTCCTGTTTGTGTATTAAATGATATTGTTTGCTGACATTTATTGTTGGTAGTAAAAAAACAAAAAGTAAAACAGAAAAGGCATTTGGTTTGATCAAAACGTTCTTAAAGATTTTCTTTCAACCAAGAGCCTCCTATGCATAAATATTCAGAATTCTTTAAATACATAAACTTGTTCAATAACTCTTTTTGGTTCAGTAAATAAAAGGCTTATTTTGTGTCTGCTGTTGTATATAGTTTTGTTGTTTATATAAATAGCACATTATATAATTATACATATTTATATACAGTTATATGCTCTGAGGATGTATCTTTATGTCTGCAGGTATTATGTATCATTATTAGTCCTCTGACATTCTGATTGATCAGAATTTACTGAATTGACTAGGATTCTTAAGTCTTATCAATAATATTTTAAAGGGTTATTAGTACCATTTAAAATTAATAATTATTTATTCATTCAATGACCATTTTTGTCTTTGGGATAGGTAAGTAGCATGCAAGGAAGAGTATGGCATAAACATTTTAATCTACTTATAACATAGCTTACAACATTTGGATCTTATCGTAGATTACAGTCAGGTCGCTCCAAATGAGATTGATCAGAATGTTTATGAATAAATGAGTTCAATTCTGCATATTTGTTTCATCCAGATATTAATTTTTATATTTTTATGATAAATTATTTAAGGTTTTCAGACTTTTAGTATGGCAAATAATAAATTAGTTTTGAAGTCAGAAAGAACCGAATTCAAGTCCACTGATTCTGACAAGACACTTTTAACATCTTACTGCTCTTTATAAATCCAAGCATCAAAGAGAAGGTGCTGATCTGCACTGAAAGAGTTTCTTGCTCACTTGAAAGTTTCTGTATCCCTATGAAATAGTAGATCCAGTATTTTCCCCTGTACTTTCATATTCTGATTACCTATCATCAGATCACCCTTCTTTAATATTGCATAGTCCATTTTTAAAAGACCACAGGAATAGGGCAAGGGGAGAAAGAATACCATTTGATTGTATAACACCATGTAATGTGCAAGTTATTGCCTCTTAATAGATATGAAATATTTGAAAAATAGAACATAAATTGAGAGCTAAAAGAGAATTCAGTAATTTCATTTTATAAATGAGAAAAATGAGGCCCAGAGAGAATAAATGACTTTCCTAAAATGATACTGGTTGTAAAAGAGAGAATCAAGTATAAATCCAGGTCTTCTGATTTAAGTCTAATACTGTTTTCCCAACATGAGCATTGATTTAAAAAAAGCTGCCTTTCAAAAAGAATAAAATTGAACTACAATGAACCATTGTTGAAATTGATATCATTATCAATTGAGTCATGACTCACAGATTGTAACATTTTTCAATCTAGTAACATCACAATTATATTAATAAGTTTTTTTCTCTATCAGCCCACTTGAGAATACTTCTGCTGTGTTTATAGTTTATAGTAAGATTTCTATAGAGGTGAGTTTTCTTAATCTGATCCTATTCACCATTGTAAAATAGCAGAATCAAGAAATTTTCTCTTAGAGTCTGACAGATTTCAACAAAGTATTTACCAAAATATTTTAGTATATGCCATGTTTTTTGATAATATGAAATGATGAAGGCTACATAATAATATAGTTAAATATATTTGGAATTGGTAGGATATAAGAAGTGATTAAAAGATCATTTCATTGTAAAGAGAAGTCTTCACTGGAATGTACAAAGGATCTATCCTTGTCCCTCTGGTATTTGATTTTGTTTTTTTAAAAAAAGTCTGTAAATACTTAGATAACATGATTACTATATTATATCACTTTGCCCTTGTATAGAGCTTAGCAAGAAGTATTTTGCAGCATACCTTGCTTTTCTTGGCCTTTTTGTTTTTATGATACTGATGGTTTGGGTGTGTCTGTTGCTGGCAAAGGACCTTGCACCAGTAAAATCTTAATTTCCATTGTGAATACTGAAGAATAGAACTGCTTATGGATTTTCTTTTTTTAGAACTCTCATAAGAGAGAATTCTTGTAAAATACAGATGAATGGATCTAAAAATTTGTTAATGATTTTTAAGATACATACACAAATATGTATATGAAAGTATATGAATCCTTATGAAAAATGCTGTTTGCTTTAATAATTGTTTAAGTTGCATATTTTAGTGGTACATTTTTATGCTTATAATAAGGCTTATATCTGAGTTTTCAGGTAACCATTGCACCTTTTGAAATGTGTCATTCTTCCCATATCCTTACTCCACCTCCCCTCCTCCCTCCCTCCCTCCCTCCTTTCACTCCTTCTTCCCTCCTTTTCTCTTTCCTTCCCTGCTTTCCTCCCTATTTCCTTTCCTCTTTCCCTCCCTCCCTCTCTTTCTTCCTTCCTTTCTTCCTTTGTTATATCTCTCCCTTTCCATCCTCTCCCTCTGTCCACATGGGGAATCATACACTTAAATGTGGGAGCTCTGCTTAAAAGGCTATTTTGATCACTGAAACCCCCACAAAATATGTTGGAATTTATGGGCTAGATTTTTTTCTCTTTTTTATTTATTTACTTAATTATTCTAAAATTTTTAAAAGTTAGGACAATTAGCTCTTTTGTCCCATGTAGTTTTATTTAGAATTTCTTTTTATTTTTTTATTAAAGCTTTTTATTTACAGAACATATGAGTAATTTTTCAATATTGGCCTTTGCAAAACTTTCTGTTCCAAATTTCTCCCTCCTTCCCTCCTTCCCCTATATGCCAAGTAGTCTAATACGTGTTAAATATGTTAAAATATATGATAAATCCAACATATGTATAAATATCTATACAGTTATCTTGCAATACAAGAAAAACCGGATCTAGAAAGAGAAAAAAAAAAACCTAAGAAGGAAAAAAATGCAAGCAAAGATCAACAGAAAAAGTTAAAATGCTATTTTGTGGTCTACAATCCACAGGCCTCTCTCTAGATGCATATGGCTTTCTTCATCACTGAACAATAGGAACTGGTTTGAATGATCTCATTGTTGAAGAGAACCATGTCCATCAGAATTGATCATTGTATAGTCTTGTTTGTTGCTGTGTATAATGATCTCCTGGTTCTGCTCATTTCACTTAGTATCAGTTCATTTAAGTCTTTCCAGGCCACTCTGAAATCATCTTGTTGGTCGTTTCTTATAGGACAATAATATTCCATAACATTCATATACCATAATTTATTCAACCATTCTCCAATTGATGGGCATCCACTCAGTTTCCAGTTTCTTGCCACTACAAAAAGGGCTGCCACAAACATTTTTGCACATGGGGGTCCCTTTCCTTCCTTTAAGATCTCTTTGGGATATAGGCCCAGTACAAACACTGCTGGGTCAAAGGGTATGCACAGTTAGATAACTTTTTGAGCATAGTTCCAAATTGCTCTCCAGAATGGTTGGATCTGTTCACGGTTCCACCAACAATGTATCAGTGTCCCAGTTTTCCCACATCCCCTCCAACATTCATCATTATCTTTTCCTGTCATTTTAGCCAATCTGATAGGTGTTTAGTGGTACCTCAGAGTTGTCTTAATTTGCATTTCTCTGATCAATAGTGATTTGGACCACCTTTTCATAAGAGTAGAAATAGTTTCAATTTATTAATCTGAAAATTGTCTGTTCATATCCTTTGAACATTTATCGATTGGAGAGTGACTTGAATTCTTATAAATGAGACATTTCTCTCTATATTTTAGAAATGAGGCCTTTATCAGAACCTTTGAATGTAAAGATGTTTTCCCAGTTTATTACTTCCCTTCTAATCTTGTCTGCATTTGCTTTGTTTGTACAAAAACTTTTTAACGATATAGTTAAAATTATCTATTTTGTGATTAATGATGATCTCTAGTTCTTCTTTGGTCACAAATTCCTTCCTCCTCCACAGATCTGAGAAGTAAACCATCCTATGTTCCTCTAATTTGTATATAATATCATCCTTATGTCTAGATCATGAATCCATTTCGACCATAACTTGGTATACGTTGTTAGGTGTGGGTCAGTGCCTAGTTTCTTCCATACTAGTTTTCAATTTTTCCAGCAATCTTTGTCAAATAGTGAATTTTTATCCCAAAAGTGGGGTCTTTGGTGTAGCAGCCCTTTTTGTAGTGGCAAGGAAGTGGAAACTGAGTGGATGCCCAGCAATTGAGGAATGGCTGGATAAATGATGGTATATTAATGTAATGGAATATTATTGTTCTATAAGAAATGATCAGCAGGATGGTTTCAGAAAGTATTGGAAAGTTTTGCATGAATTGATGCTGTGATAGTTAATCAAATTAACTAGAGATTTATCTATTTTGTTGTTTTTTTCATAAAACCAAATTTTCATTTTATGTAATAATTCAATAATTTTTTTACTTTCAATTTTTTAATCTTTCCTTTTATTTTTAGGATTTCAAGTTTGATATTTGATTGGGGTTTTTTAATTTGTTCTTTTTCTAGCTTTTTTATTGCAAGCCCAATTCATTGATTTTCTCTTTCTCTATTTTATGCAAGTTAGCTTATAGAGATATAAAATTTGTCCTTATTATCTCTTTGGCTGCATCCCATAAATTTTGGTATGTTGTCTCATTGTTGTCATTCTCTTGGATGAAATTACTAATTGTGTCTGTAATTTGCTGTTCCACCCATTCATTCTTTAGGATGAGATTATTTAGTTTCCAATTGCTTTCTGGTCTATTTCCTCCTGGCATTATATTGCATGCAATTTTTATTGCACCATGATTTGAAAAAAAATACATTTACTATTTCTGCCTTTCTGCATTTGATTTTGAGGTTTTTATGCCCTAACACATGGTCAATTTTTGTAGAAGTCCCATGAACCACTGAGAAAAAAGTAAACTTCTTTCTGTCTCCATTTAATTTCCTCCAAAGATCTATCATACCTAACTTTTCTAATGTTTTATTTACCTCCTCAACTTCTTTTTTTATTTATTTTTTGGTTCGATTTATCTAGTTCTGAAAGAGCAAGGTTGACATCCCTCACTAGTATAGTTTTGCTGTTTATTTCTTCTTTCATCTCTCTTAACTTCTCCTCTAGGAATTTGGATGCTATGCCACTTGATGCATATATGTTTAGTATTGATATTGCTTCATTATCTATGATACTCTTTAGCAAGATATAGTTTCCTTCCTTGTCTCTTTTAATTAGATCTATCTTTGCTTTTTCTTGATCTGAGGTCAGGATTGCTACCCTCCTTTATTTTGTTCATCTGGAGCATAATATATTCTCCTCCAGCTCTTTACTTTCACTCTGTATGTATCATTATGCTTTAAATGTTATAATCTTATAAAAATGTTTAAATCTTAACAACACCATATTGTTGGATTCTGGGTTTTAATCCAGTCTACTATCCACTTCTGTTTTATGGGAGAGTTCATTCCATTCACATTCAGAGTAAAAATAATTAATTCTGTATTTTCTGCCATGTTATATACCCTCGGCTATGCTTTTCTCTTTGCTATCCTCTTTCCTTCCTCCCCAGTATTTTGCTTTTGATGACCAACTCCCTTTAGAACCTCCTCCCCCTTTTTTACACCCTTTCCCTAATTATTCTCTTTTCCCTTCTATTAGTCTTTCCCTTTCCTTTCCCTCTATCCCTCCTACTTCCGTATAAGGTGAGACAAGTTTGTGATACCAAATGTCTGATATTATTTCTTAGAGCCAAATCTGATGAGATTAAGATTCTTTTTTTTTATAAAGCTTTTTATTTACAAAACATGAGTGACCTTTCAACATTGACCTTTGCAAAAAAACCCTTTTTTTCCCCCAAGCTTTTCCTTTCCTTCTCCCCACCCCCCGCCCCTAGATGACAGGTAATCTAATACATGCTAGATAGGATAAATTATATGAGAAATACAGTACATGCATACATATCTATACAGTTATCTTACTGCACAAGAAACATCAGATCTAGAAAGAGAAGAAGAAAAAAAACAACCTAAGAATGAAAACAAAATGCTTGGAAATATTCACAGAAAGCATTAAAATGCTGTGTTGTGGTTCACTCTCAGTTCCCACAGGCCTCTCTCTGGATGTATATGACTATCTTCATCACAGAACAACTGGTTTGAATCACATCATTGTTGAAGAGAACCATGTCCATCAAAATTGATCATCGTATAGTCTTGTTGCTGTGTATAATGTTCTCCTGGTTCTGCTGATTTCACTCAGCATCAGTTCATGCAAGTGAGATTAAGATTCACACAGTCCTCACCCCTCTCCTTTCTTTCCCTAAATTTTAATAGTTTTTTTGCCTGTTCATGAAATATAATTTCCCTTATTTGATCTCCTTTTCCCTTTTCTTCCAATATGATACCTTTTTTATTTTCTTTTTCATATTATCATAAGAACAATTTTACCCACATTCTCTAAGTATACCCATAACAGAAATATAGTTCTCAAGAGTTTTTTTTTTCTTTTTACCTTTTTCTGCTTTTCTTGAGTTCTGTGTTTAGAGATCAATTTTTTTTCCAGGTCTGGTCTTTTCATTGGAGATAGGTGAAATTCATCTATATCACTGAATATCCATCTTCTTTCCTGAAAGATAATGCTCATTTTATCTGGATAGCTTATTCTTGGCTGTAATCCCAGTCCCTTTGCTTTTCAGAATATTAGATTCCAGGTCCTTTGATTCTTTAAGGTGGAAGCTGCTAGGTCCTTCATAATCCTAATTGTGGCTCTTCAGTATTTAAATTGTTTCTTTCTGGCTGCTTCCACTATCTTTCCCTTGTTATGATAGTTCTGAAATTTAGCCACAATATTCTTTGGGGATTTACTTTTCGGGTCTTTTTAGGAGGTTATTGGTAGATTCTTTTGATGGCCATTTTACCTTCTGGTTCTAAAATATCAGGACAATTTTCTTTTATGATTTCCTGTAAGATGATGTCTAGTTCTTTTTTTTTTCATCATGGCTTTCAGGAAGCCCTATAATCCTTAGATTGACTCTCCTATATCTATTTTCCGGGTCAGTTTTTTTCCTAGGAGGTATTTCATATTTTCTTCTATTTTTTCATTTTTTTTCTTTGATGATTCTTGAGTTCTTATTGAGTCATTCGCTTCCATTTGTTCAATTCTAATTTTTAGTGTATTATTTTCTTCAGTTACCTTTTTAGTTCCTTTTGCAATTTGGCAATTGATTTTTTTTTGTTCATTGCATTCCTTTTCCATTTCATCAATTGTATTTTTCAGTGAATTGGTATCTTTTTTCATATGTCTTTTGCAGGGCATTACATGCTTTTTTCATTCCTTTTTGTAATGATATCATTTCATTTCCCCATTTTTCTTCTACTCTCTTTTATGATCCTTTGTGCAATCTTCAAAGAAAGCCTTGTGAAATGGGGACCAGCTCATGTCTCCCTTTGGGGCTTTTTCTGGAGTTGCTTTACCTTTAGGAATCTTAGGATTTGAGTTCTATTTTTCTCTCTTTCCATAAACGCTGTCTATGGTGAGAGTTCTTTTTGGTTTTTTATTCATTTTTTTAAAGTTTGAGATCTGTTCAGGGCAAAGGAGTGACAGCTGCTTTAATTTGCCCTGGGGTAGTTATGCTGATTGATTGATTTCCAGTGCTAGACAGTTCTGCAGATTGATTGATTGCTTTAGGGTGCTGTGCAATGGTAGCTAGGTCTGGTGCTCTTCAGGGGTTTAATGGTTCACCATCCACCCCTCCCAAAAGGCAGATCTGCCAAACCACCTGCTTTCAATCAGGATAGCTTGACCCAAGAGGCCCACCAGAGACCCCCAGGTTCATGGGAACCAAGACCTCCCCCTGCACTGGTTTCCCTGGGCTATTGTCTGGGTTAGGTAAACTGACCCTGCCCAATTGAAATAGACTTGTTCTGAAGTTCTTCCAAGTTATCTTCTAGAAATGTGTTGTATTCCAAATATTTGTGGATTTTTTGACTTCAAAACCAGTTTAGAGGCTTAATCTGCTGTTGATTTGAGGGAAGGTTAGAGGAGGTTACAGAGACTCATATCTGGTCTCCACCATTTTGGATCAACCCCCAGACGTTCTCATTTAGAATTTCTTGAAACACAGCATTGAAAAATCAGGCTTTGAGAAAACTTTTTGGGATTCAAATAGATAATATTTTGGCATCCCTTATACCCAAATCTCTCTGGCTCTCAATGAGTGGCCAATAATAGTCCCCAGCCCAAGCCTCACTTGATTATTGTTTTTTGGTGGCTCAGAGTGAGTGTAAATAGCAGTTGTTTCTGTTCTGGCCAGAAACCCGGAAAGTCTTCCCCTCCCAGCTTGATTTTTTTTAAAGTAGGCAAGCCAGGAGATCTTTGGTCTTATTTCTTACCTTTTTTAAAAACAAGTGAATGTGTGTTGCCTAGTCAAAAAGATATGGGAAAAACCTTAGTTTAAAAAGACCAAAGAGTCCCACTGCTTCTGGGGTTGTCTCTAGGAATCCTACCCTATTTCTTGCCACTGGACTCATATGATCCTGGGGAACAAAGTAAGGCTGATTACTTTGCATAGC
Source organism: Myrmecobius fasciatus (assembly GCA_023553655.1). Classification (NCBI taxonomy): domain Eukaryota; kingdom Metazoa; phylum Chordata; class Mammalia; order Dasyuromorphia; family Myrmecobiidae; genus Myrmecobius; species Myrmecobius fasciatus. Next base: position 28,078 of record JAJPUD010007356.1, on the reverse strand, counting down.
TCTGCCTCACTTAAATCCAACTCATTTACAAAGCATGGCATCTGCCTCCTAATGTCATTGGCCCTCTTCAAAAATGAAGGAAAAATAATAATTCTTCCTCCAGTAATTATGATTATATATCATTTTTCTTTGAATCTTTTTAATATATTTTTGTTTTTATATTCTTTAAATCTGGGCCATCCCCATCACCTGCCATTGCTGCTCCTACATCAATGTTCTTCAAGAGAAGATCTTGGCACTGTACTAAGTACACTACAATTCCCCACAATCCTTATTAGCCATCTAGAATCTTATTCTTAAGCTCCCAATTCCAAAAACAAAGATTGATTTTTCAGTACATGCCATCATACTATTCTTTACCAAAAAGATTATAATCCATGATCATGAAGACCTTTAACTCCTCTCCATAGTCAATACATTTTATATCTTCCCCTGGGTCTTCTTTTTTCTTCCGGTTCAAAGCAGTGAAACCGAAGTTAACCAATCTCTATTTATTTTCTTAATCTTATCTCTGTATAAGACATTACACCATTAAAAAATTTCTCCTCTTTTTCTTTTAAATTTTCCTTCTAAAGTATAATGAAAAGCAAAAGAAACATATTTCAGCTCTTTTATCCCCTTAATCTAACATTATTTCTCCCCTTCATTGCAAAATTTCTAGAAAATGTAGTCTACACTTGTCATTTCCTCTTTCTCACCATTCATATTTTAATTCCTGATGATGTTGGCTTTATTGCTACACATTTAACTAAAAGTCTTTCTTAAAGTTATCTATCAATGCTCTGTTACTTGTCAAACCCTTTTCTTGTCCTGTTAATGAATTCTTGGCATTTGGTCCTACCAACCCATCTCTATCATTCTTACTTTTTTTGTTTATTAAAGCCTTTTATTTACAGAACATATGAGTAATTTTTCTACATTGACCTTTGCAAAATTTTTTTTGTTCCAAATTTTTCCCCTTCTTCCTCCTATACCCTCCCCTAGACGGCAGGTAGTCATATGAAAAGGTGCTCCAAATCACTATTGATCAGAGAAATACAAAATAAGACAACTCTGAGGTACCACTACACACCTGTCAGATTGGTTAAAATGACAGGAAAAGATAATGACAAATGTTGGAGGGGATGTGGGAAAACTGGGACACTGATACATTGTTGGTGGAACTGTGAATAGATCCAACCATTCTGGAGAGCAATTTGGAACTATGCTCAAAAAGGTATCAAACTGTGTATACCCTTTGACCCAGCAGTGTTTCTACTGGGTTTGATTCCCAAAGGGATCTTAAAGGAGGGAAAGGGACCCACATGTGCAAAAATGCTTGTGGCAGCCCTTTTGGTAATGGCAAGAAACTGGAAACTGAATGAATGCCATTCACTGGAGAATGGCTGAATAAATTATGGTATATGAATGTTATGGAATATTATTGTTCTGTAAGAAATAACCAACAGGATGATCTCAAAGAGGCCTGGAAAGACCTACATGAAATGATGCTAAGTTCAATGAGCAGAACCAGGAGCTCATTATACATAGGAACAAGACTATACAATGATCAATTCTGTTGGACATGATTCTCTTTAACAATGAGGTGATTCAAACCAGTTCTTATTGTTCAGCGATGAAGATAGTCATATACATCCAGAGACAGGCCTGTGGGAACTGAGTGTGGACCACAGCATAGCATTTTAATGCTTTCTGTGAATGTTTGCTTGCATTTTGTTTTCCTTCTTAGGCTGTTTTTTTTTTCTTCTTTCTAGATAATTTTTTTTGGTTCAGCCAGATAACTGTATAGATATGTATACATATATTGGATTTATCATATATTTTAACATATTTATCATTCTTACTTCTTAAAACTTTTTTTTTCTGAAAATTTTCTTTTTCCTTATCCTATTTTATCTTGTATCACATTTTTTTCTTCTATAAATAGGAATTCCTTCATTTCCTGGGACCTCGTCAACCTAATATAGTTTCCAACCTTTAGGGGGTATACTGGATTGATCTAGGTCTGGAGTCGGGAAGAACTGGGTTCAAAATCAGGCTCAGACAGTAGTCCTCAACTATAGAAGGGGGATAATAATAGCAACTAAATCTCAGGATTGTTGTGAAGCTCAAATAAAATAATATTTGCACAATTTCTGGAATGGAGTAGATTCAGTATATAAATGCTTATTTCTGTCCCCTTTCTTTTGTGGACTGTTCACTCTGAAATATTCCTCAACAAAGTCCTCTTGTGATAAATTTCTCCTGGAGTCTCCATTTTGGAAAAGGCTTCAGGCTAGCCATTTTTTATTCTCCTTCCAATCCTGCACTTGACAATATAGGCTTCAAGACTTCACCCCTGCTTTCCTTTCTCCCAAATCTTTCCAGCTCATTATTTTTAAAATTTATGTTAAAATAAATTAAGTAATTTTTATATAAATTTAAAATAAATATTTTTTACCATATTAAAATGTAAGTTCCTTGAGAGCAGTTATTTTCTTTTTTCTTTTTTTTCTATCTTCAAGGTTTAGTTCAATGCCTGTTTCATAGTAATTTCTCGATAAATATGCATTTCTTTCCTTTTTACATTTATAAAAGGATAGTGTCTAGATGAAAGGAAATCATATTTGTTCTGTTCATGGTCACATTCCAGTGATGAATTTGCTAAAAGACACCATATTTTAGGAAGGACATTAACAAGTTGCATTACAGATTTCCCATAGATGATTACCAGGATTATGAAGAGACTAAAATAATATCCTTTTAGAACTGGTTGAAAGAACTGAAGATAATTAGTCTAGAAAAGAGAACAGGGGATCACATTATTTTGTCTTCAAATCTGTCATGTGAATAATAATTAAATTTGTATTGCTTGATAATAGTGGACTGAACTAGTATTAAATGAGTGAAAGTGACAGAAAAAGATTTCAGTTCATAAGAAAAATAAACACATCATTCTTCCTAAGAAAAGATGTCTAAAAGTGGGATCTTCTAGAAATGCTGAATTTTCCAACTCTGTAAGGAATAATGATCTCTAATGTTCCCTTTGAAGTCTGAATTTTGTAATTTGACAACCTGTGACCCACAGAACCTATTATGGGCTCTGTGTGAGGTCTTTTGAAGCCTGCTTCTTTTGTTTCCAAAATGACTTTCTATAAGGTTTTGCACTGTTTCTTGGCATGTGGTCAAATTGTCAATCTAGTGACCCAGGTCACGAAGGAAAGAAGATAACAGAAGTACCACATCAATTTCCTAATTAATAAAAAGCTGGAAAGGGAACAGAAAACTGAAAAGGTCTATCTTGGTTCTTAATTGTAAGATAAAATGGTTACAAAAGATGGCTTATGTGGTTTGCTCCTCTTCCAGGTCTATAATATTGTGATGTTATTAGCCTTTGATTTTGAATATACCCTTGATTGCAGAGAATATAAGTAAACCCAATAAAACTTAAAATGTGACAAGCAGCAGAAAACATGAACACCACTAAGAGATTCAAAGTCAATCCAATTTTTTTGGCAAATGCAATCTAAAACTAACATCAATGAGATTTGCTCATTTATCAGACATTTAAGTACTTGCTATATGCAAGGTCCTCTGTTTAACACTGCAGAAGATACTAAAACGAGTAACATTCTATCACTATCTTTGAGAAGTTTACCAATATGGAAGCAGAAGGGAACTATCATCTATTAAATCCTACTATATGTCACATTCTGTGCTATGTGCTTTAGAAATATTTCTTTTGAAAAATCTTAGACTATAAGTGCTATATTTACAGCTGAGGAAATAAAAGCAGGTAGAGATTAAGGGGCTTGTAGAGAGTCACAGGGCTACTAAATATCTGAGACTTTATTCAATATTTAAACTTAGGTCTTTCTAATTCCAGATTCAGCATTTCATCTACCTGCTAGGGCAAAAAAGCTTTGTATCCAAATAAATACAATATAAACCAGAATATTATACATTTTTAAGAGAACTACAAGTGGTGAGCTTAAAATCAAGATTTTTGAAGTGAAATGTATCAAGGATTTAATAAAAATCAATTCACAATTATGGCATAACAATATATTTTGCTAGCCTCCAAACTTGTTATGTACTTGCTATGTACACCACACAGAAAGCTATGCTATGTACTTGCTGTGTTATTTGGAACAAATCACTTAATCTCTCTGTGTTCCAAGTTATAAAAATGTAACATTGGAGTAAGAACTTTAATCACCTTTCTAAAGTCAAATCCCAATAGACCATGAGTATGCAAATTGGAAAAACTATTGAAAAACATTAAATGTAAAGTATATTTAGAAAGATATTAGAAATTAATGATACCATATGCAAATTCTTAATTTGCAAGATTTCTTCCAAAAATTCTCTTTAATTAATGACACTTCAAAGAATTCTAAATTTGTGTGTTTGCATTGACATCAATGGTATGTTGTATATAGTTTTTTCAAAGTTTTATTATTTTAGAATGAGAGTTCAAGTCTGGATATCATTTTTTCTTATCCTTTAAAGATTGTGTTTAGTTATCCCACTCCTATTTGAGTTATATTCTTCTAAGAATAAAATATAATGCTATTTTCTAAATTCTATAGTTCATATTTACATTTAACTATAAGGACTAATAGATTTTAAAAATACAAATGAACATTTTCCTTTGATTTGCAGATGTATTCATATTATAATTGTATCTTCCCCCATTTTTTTTTCTTTCCTAAATGTTTTTCTCCCATTTCATTTCACTGAAGCAAATATCAAGTTAGGCCTGATATTTAACTTTGTTGCATAAGAGCTTACCTGCATCTAAGCAATACTTTCACAAACCAACTTTTCTTCCTCCATGGTAAGGAGATTATCAAAATCTGGTAGCAATCTATAAAATCACTATCTGGATGATGAGTGAGGGAATCTAATACTTAGTTGACTGTATGATTTCTCTTTTTTGGGGGTATTTTAGGCCAAGAGGCTAGGAAAGAGAAGTCATTACAGCTAAGTTTTTAGAAGCATCACTCAGAAGCATCCACAATAATCCCTGCTATTTTCCCCTGGAAGACAGAACTTTATGTATGCAATGTAGATCATAAGTTTTATATCTGGGAATGGCCTTAAGGATACATCCTTTTTTTTTCAGTACTCATTTTACAAATAAGAAAAATAAGGATCAAAGGGCTTAATTGATTTTTGCCTAAGGTTTACTCAGGCAGTACATAGGGAACCATTACTTAAAACCATATTCCCAGTTTCAAATCTACTACTTTTAGTACAGTATCATACTGCCTCTTTATTTTTAACTCTCAGTATTATGTGATGATTATAAAATAGCTACCAAATTATCAATTAGAACCTGTCTAGCTCTCAAGCTTTGTTTTAAATGTTCATGTTGGGGCAGCTAGTTGGTGTAGTGAATAGAGTTCCAGCCTTGAAGTCAGGAGGACCTGAATTCAAATCTGGCCTTAGACACTTAGTATTTCCTTGCTGTATGACCCTGGGCAAGTCACTTAACCACAATTGCCTCAGCAAAAAAAAAAGTTTATGTACATTATTAAGGATATATATCTATATCTATATGTATATCTACCTCTATATATCACATACAATAATATGCCCTGTCCCCTTGCACCAATCAAGAATATTACTGTTATCACCACCCCTGACTTCCCATCTGTAGATTTAATTGCCAGAATCCCCTATTCTATTTCCCATTACCTACTTGGTGATCACAATATTTTTTATAAAAGCGAAGTTACTAAGAAGGATAGGTTTCAGGGAAAAGATAATGAATTCTGTTGTGAGCATGTTATAGGTAAGATACTTCCAAAATATCTGAATGTCTGATAGACAGTTGGTTTTGCAGTATTAGAGTTTAGGAGAAAGACAAGAACAGGATTTTTGCAACTGGAGTCATTTGAATAGAGATCACAATTGAACCCATTGGAATCAATGAAATCACAGGAAAAGATAAATTAGGTAGCCAAGTAGCAGAATGGATAGAGATCTGAATTAAAATATTGGCATCAATCACTTCCTAGCTCTGGGTAAATCACTTGGCCTTTCTAATCCTTATTTTCCTCATTTGCAAAATGGAGAATAATTAAAGTGTCCACCTCAAAGTGCCATTGTGAGGATCAAATGAAATAATAGATATCAAGTTTATTGCAAACTTTTAAGCAATTTATTTTATTGCTTTTATTATTATAAGAAGTGGGCAAAGAGAAGAGGGCCAAAGAAAGAAATTTGTATATTTGTATTTAAGAAATGGGGATGGGGATTAATGGTCCATCTAATGGTGATGAGGCCAATTAGGTAGTACAGTGGATAAAGTTCCTGATCTGGAGTCTAGAAAATTCATTTTCCAGAGTTTAGATTTGGCCTCAGATACTTATTAGTTGTATGATCCTATGCAAGTCACTTGACCCTGTTTGCCTCAATTTTCTCATTTGCAACACAAGCTGGAGAAGGAAATAAAAAGCTACATTAGTATTTTTGCCAGGAAAATGGGGTCATGAAGTCTAATATGACTGAAATGACTCAATAATAATGAAGAAAAAAAGACTAAAATGTAGTCAGACAGATAGGAAGAGAACTAGGAAAATAGTTCAGTTTAACCCCCACTTCATGCTCACCCAATCCAAAATGGCAAAATAGTACTTGCTAATAATTGGTCTACTCATCCTCAAAAGATTTAGATAAAATCAGACATGTTTTATTATTTGACTTTACTTATATTTGAATTATTATAATTAGGTCATTTCATAGAATAAGACCAAGATTATAGGGCAAGTAAAAGAAATATTACTTGGGACATCCAACTTTGAAGTGATTTCCTTTTTAGAAACTGAGAGATAGGTAAAAAAGGAAATGAAACACGTAATAAGGCCTTCCTCTCCCTTTTTCTCCCTAATCTACTTTCATTTTCAAACATATAATGCTTGCTGATAAACTGAATAAAAAGTGATCCTTTAGAATCAAAAGAGCACCAATTTTCCTGTCCATGAATCTTGTTCAGTTTGTGACTGTTGAAAATTGTATTCTCTCTGCAACCCTTTTTCTTCACAGTTCAGATTTTTAGCTGCCAAACTCCACCTAAACTCATTAAGACTCATTTGTCTTTGTCAGTCTTGTGTTCTCAAGGGCCAAATCAAGCTTCATTCCTCTGTCTCAGTCACCTTCACTAAGTCCAATTAGCCTGGAAAAAGAAATGTCTACCCTGGAAAAAGAAATGTCTACTTTGAGAACACTTTTTCTCATTACATGTTAGGAAAAAAATGATTTTTTTTGGTGTGTTTTATATTTGTCAGCCAACATGAATGTTAAACTTTTCTCCCAAAGGTGGTATAGTATAGTGGAAATGCAATGAAACTTTGAGACAGAAACTATATATTCTCATTGTGACACTGCTGATAACTTGCTGTGTGATCCTGGACCAATAATTTCAACTCTAAAAACAATTTGTGTGTGTGTGTGTGTGTGTGTGTGTGTGTGTGTGTGTGAATGTGTGTGTGTGTATGTGTGTGTGTTTGTGATTTAGATATCCTTCATATTAATTTCAGATCTAGTGTTCTAACAATACTCACATAGAAAAGTATCATAAAAAGGGAAAAAAAAAAACTATTATAAAAAACATCAGAGGGTTGTCATAAATGCAGTGTGTGGGATTGCTTTTTAGAAAGATTTTAGGTTTTATTTAAATGGGCAGTGTGGTTTCAAAAAAGAAATAATGGAATTCCATCAGTCAGCTACTATGAACATACTTCTTGTTCATGTATGTTGCTAAGGTGGTCTTATTTCATACCTATAAAAATGAGTAATTTCCTAAAGAATGTGTTTTCCTGTGTATTTACCAATATTTCCTTTGTTCTTCCTTTCTACCTCACTACCTCACTTTTCCCCATTTATACTCCTTGTAATGCACTGAGCATTTGATACCCTGTCTGAAGAATAAGATCATTACATAGAAACTATTGTTTGCTTGCTATCATTTGTATTGTTCATTAAGTGAGCTTGTGAAAGCAACATTAAGAAAAAGTCACAGAACTGTGTGCTTTTAAATAAAGTACAATTTATGTTTGCACAAGTTTCTTTCAGTCTCATGGAGGGCATTAATCATTTCTCCAAAGCCTTGTTGAACTCAAAGACATTGTGATATGATGGAAAAAGCAAGTTGGTCCCCAAAATTATAAAGCCTGCATTCAAGACATGACTCAGATATGTGTTGTCTGTGTAATGCTACAAAACTCATGGTGTCCTTTTAAAATATGAATACATACACACATAAGCATGCATATTTTAAATTTAGTGAGTTAAATATTCCTCAATGATATGTAAATTTTTAATAACTAAATAACTTAAATAACTAAAGAAATTGAGTTTCAAAGTATCTTCCTAACTCTTGACCCTATCCCTACTTCACTTAGCATGAGTTCATATAAATCTTCCTAGGGTTTTCCTGAAAGCATTATGTTCATCATTTCTTTTATTATAATAATATTCAGTCACAATCACAGCTTATTCAGCTATTCCCCAATGGATGAACATGCCTTTGATTTCCACTTTTTTCCACCAAAAATAAAGCTGCTATAAATATTTTATTCTAATAGGTCTTTTCCCATTTGATGGGTTGGTGGTATTGCTGAATCAAAGGCTATGCATAATTCCATAGCTCTTCATGCATAGATCCTAATTATTCTGCAGAATGATTCAACTAATGTACTACTCTATCAGCAGTACATTAGTGCCCTAATTTTTTATATCTTCTCCAATATTTGCTATTTTCCAATCTGATATGTGTGAGATGATACCTCAGAATTGTTTTAATTTGCATTTCTCTAGTCAGTAGTGATTTACAACATTTTTGTAAGACTTTGGATAGCTTTGATTTCTTATTTTGAATACTGCTTGTTCATATCCTTTGACCAACTAGGAAGTTCCTTTGGATCAATTTTCTATATATTTGAGAGTGAGAATTTTATGAGAGAAACTTGCCATGATTCCTCCCAGCTTCTAATTTTGTTTTTCTTCTAATTTTGACTTTTTTGTTTTGTTTGTACAAAAGCTTTTTTATTTCATTTAATCAAAATTATAGATTTTATTCACTGCAATCTTTTCTGTCTCTTGTTTGGTCACAAATTCTTCCTTATCCATAAATCTGAGAGGTACATTTTCCCCCATGTTCTTCTGATTTATCAAGATATCACCCTTTATATCTATATAATTTATCTATTTCAACCTTATCTTGAAATACAATGGGTCATATTGGTTTGAATGTAATGTAGACATCATCTGTAATGACCATTACAGATGATGTTTACTCTTTTTGTAAAAGATAGGTAATACTTATTTTCAGAAGAGTTCCAATGATTATGATGCTTTCTAGTGTTTTTAAATGAGTCTTATTATACTATACCAAAGACTTTTCCTAGATCTTTTGATATAATCATGTTTGTTTTTTTATATAGTCAATTACATCAATAATTTTCCAAATATTGAACCAGCCCTGCAGCCTGGTATTGATCTCATGTGATCATAGTTTATGATCTTTGTGATATATTACTATAATCTCCTTACTAGTAATTTATCTAATTTTTTTGTGTGTTCATATTTAGGAAAGAAATTTATCCATGGTTTTTTTCTCTGTTTTTTGCTCTCCCTGCTTTAAGTTTGAAAACCACAATTGTATCATAAAAGGAATTTGATAGAATTCCTTCTTTACTCATTTTTCAAATAGTTTATATAGTATTAGAAACAAATGTTTCTTAATGACTTGGTTGAATTCATTTGCAAACCCTCTGATCCTGGGGATTTTTTTCTTTGGGAGCTTATTGATTACTTTTTTTCAGTTTCTTTTTCTAAAAGGGTTATTGAAGTAATCTCTTTCCTCTTTTGATCTGTTATTAATAATTTTGCTAATATTCATTCACTTTACTTAGATTATCAGTTTGATAAATGTGATTTTTATTGCATTGTGATTTAAAAAGGATATATTTAATATTTATGCATTTTTGCATTTGATTATTATGTTTTTATGCTTTTGATGCATGGTCAATTTTTGTGATAGTCCCATGTGTAGCTGAGGAAAAAGTATACTTTTTTCTGTTCCCATTCATTTTTCCTGGAGGTCCATCATATCGAACTTTTCTAAGACTCTATTAGCTCCTTGATTTCTTTCTTATTTATTTTTATGGTTTAGCTAGATCTAAGAGGATAAGGTAAATGCTCTCCCATTAGTATAGTTTTACTCTCTGTTTCTTGCTATAATTAATTTTGACTTTTTCTTTAAGAATTTGGGTGCTATGTCACTTCTTGTATGCATATTGAATATTTATATCACAAATACTTTCCTTTTAGTGAGATGTTTCAATACTTATCCCTTCTAATTAAACTTAATTTTGTTTTTGCTTTGCCTGAGATCATGATTGCTATCCCTGCCTTTTTGACACAAGTTGCAGCACGATGGATTTTCCTCCAGACCCTTATTTTAACTCTATTTTTTGTTTCAAGTGAGTGTTTTGTTGCATATTGTCACATTTTGATTTCTAATCCATTCCATTATTTGCTTCCAATTTATGAGTGAGTTGTCATATTCACACTCATAGTTATAATTAGTCTTTTCTTCTGTTTATTATTTTCTCTTTTTATCCTGTCTCTATTCCAAAATCTGTTTTGCTTCTGACCAGTGTCCTCTTTTATTTGATTTTAAAAAAAATATATAAAACTCCACCCCCCCACATTCCCTCCCCTTATTTACTTTACCCCTTTCTCTTCCTACTTCCCTGTTGGGGGAGATGAGTTCTATTACTAATTCTGTGTGTGTGTGTGTGTGTGTGTGTGTGTGTATGTGTGTGTGTGTGTATGTGTGTATGTATTTTCCATATTTGAACCAATTAGATGTGAGTAAGGTTATACTATTGCCTGCTTTCCTCATCTCCCTCACCTATAATTACAATTCCTATAACTTGCCAAATTACTCTGGTTTACATTGATCTACCTCTTGATCAGACTCCTGAAATTTTTTGTTTGTAACACAAAATTTTTCATTTAGTATTTACATTGTACTATCTCATGTGGATACAAAGAAAAATGGGCTTCAAGTGCATATTCTTACTATTTATTAATTGACAGAACAAATCCAATAAGCCTATTTTTTAGGATAGTTGGTCATGGAATACTATAACTTTTTATAGCAATCAATGTTACTGAAATATTTTTTGAATAGAACACTAAGATACCATTGTTAAAATGGAAAGACTCAAAACCTAATATATATTATTTTCTTAAATCTGAATGGTACCAATAGACACTTGGTAAATATCATTGATGTGTTTGTGTATGACATTTTATTTACTTTATGGTAGAGTAGAATAGTAAATTGCCCCATATAAATGTTTGGCAATGAGAGAATTTCTGGAAAAAATTGAAAGACCCCTTTGAAAATGAGACAGAGCTAAATAAGAACTTAGAGAATAATTTTTATAATCATAACAAATTTTATTCCAAAAAAACTTTTAAAGACTTTAGAATTGTTATTAACATAATGAAAAACTAGTAACACAAAAAGAAAGATGAAACATTCAATTCATATCCTAAAAGAGGTAAGGAACTTAAAATTCAGAAAAAGACACATTTTCAGACATTACCAATGTAAGAATTTGTTTTGTCATAGGGGAGAGGGTTATGTGTGTGTGTGTGTGTGTGTGTGTGTTTTTACTTAAAGGGGGACCAGGTACTGTAAAGAACAAATTATTTAAATATATGTTACTTGAAATAAAATTAATCATTTTACTTATTTATATTATTTACTTTTTTTGAGAGGCAATGGGGTTTAGTGACTTAGGATCACACAGCTTGTAAGTGTCAAGTGTCTGAAGCAAGATTTGAATTCTCATGTTTCTGCCTCCAGGTATGGTGCTTTATCCATTGTTCAACCTAGCTGTCATATATTACTGTTAAATAAAATATTATATATATTTGTGACCTACAAATGTATATCTAGAATCGCTGGATTATTCATGCACACTAGAGTAACCCACAAATAATTTAAAAAAACAATTGTATCACTTGTATTGCTTACTGAACCTTGAGTGAATCTCAAAAATCAATATGAATGTGGAAAATAATATTTAAATACTTTTTATAAACTGATCTAGTTGCTTTACCCAAATAAAAAACCTTTTAAAAACAATTAAATGAAAAATATTTCCCTTTTTTCTTTTCTAAAATTATATCTTGAGGAAATATGCCTTGCATATTTTTTTCCAGTTAAAAAGTCCTAGTGAAATGTTGTGATCAACCCAGTTACTTTGCCGTAAGGGCTATCTTGCCATGCTAGTTAACAATGTGTCTCCTATGATTTTTTCTGAATCAAGTTTATCAATTTTTTTTCTTCTTTAAATTGTTACTCTGAGAATAATAAGGATCTGATCAAAAGGAATATGCTATTCTAAATGTCTTCATGTTTCTGTATTTACTCACATTTATTCTATTTTACTCTCCTTCAGGCTATATTTCTATTTATTAGTTTGACAGATTCATTTAAGGTGTGCAAGAGGACTGTTCAAAAAATAGTAAGGAAATCCTCATTCCATAAAATCTGCAAAAATCTCCCTCCTCAAATCCTCAGAAGTATAATGAAGTAATAAAAGTTGGCATTGTTTCTGGATTGTCCTCATTATACATTATCTACTTAATTAGTGCCTAATTGGTTGTTGCACATTAAAAGAGTAAAATGTCTTGCCTATAATGGGGAGTATGGAGGATAGTGAGAAGTTATATTGCTATCTTTAGAGTATAGGAAAGAACAAATCTTAAACTATATTAGAAAAGGAGCTGATTTTTTTTTCCATCTGTGCTTTGGACCTTGGAAGGGCTTGATAGATTGTGTATTTCACATGTTAAAAGTGGTCTATTCTCTCCTTTGAATACAAGAAGACATCCTTTTCTCTTTACCTTTGGAATTTCTCTGTCTTGCTCAGTCATTAGGAGAAAAGAAGCTATCTATAAGTTATATCATCTATATCTATTGTTTATTTTTAAATCTACATGGTAAATTAGTAACTTTGAATTTATAAAGTTGACCATTTCTTCCTCAATTTGGCCATCATTAAACCCTAAGGATACATAAAGCTAATTGCTATTTTTTCCACGTGTATTACCTTTTAAATCTCTTCTCATTTTTATATTTAATGTCCATTAGGATTACCATAAAGCAAAGAATTAGAAACTGAGGGAATGCCAGTCTATAGGGGAATGACTGACTATCTTATGGTACATGAATGTGATACATTATTAGTATGCTACTAGAAATAATAAAGAATATGGTTTCAGAGAAAACAACAATAACTGTGAAGATTTATATGAACTAGTGCTAAGTGAAGTGAGCAGAACCAGAACAATGTATAAATAAACAGCAATATTGTAAAGATAATAAACTCTCAAACTCTTAATAATTCTTATTGATATGATGATCTGCTACAACTCTAAAGTCCAGATTCTTTATATGGAGTCTCAAAGCTGAAGATGGGAACTGCAAAATTATCATTTATTATCAACAAATGTTGATTTGCATATCTATTTTATATACCTATATACTAAGAGTCACAGAAAAAAAATTATCAGGCAAAAAGGGATCATGAGTAGAAAAAGTTGAAGAAGCCTTGCTCTAAAGGACTTATGATGAAAAATACTACCCACTTCCAGATAGAGAACTGATGATTTCAGAGTAGAGATTGAAGCTGATTTATTTTTTCCAGTTCCCTCACTGCTTGAACAAGACTAATACAGAAATATATTTTGCATAACTTCATATATCTGTGTATATAACATAACATACAATAATAATGATATGTTATATATGCTATATAGATATAGCATATATAACAGAATAGAATATTTTCTTGTCTTCTCAATAAATAAGAGTAGGGGAAGAAGAGAATTTGGAATAAAAAAAGTCACTTTGTTAAAAGAAAAAATATTCCTCTAAGAGTCAAGATAAGTAAAATTATATAATTTAACATACTCTGTATCTTTAAAAATAATTAAATTGAATATGAACATGTGGGAGAAGATTCTTTATTGGTTATTTCAAAAACCCTGTAGACCCTTTTAGTCTGTTTATTGGGGCAAAATTGAGAAGTGAACAGTAGCACATTACCACATTTTTTTTTACTGTTTCACTTGTCTCCCTGTGTTTCACTTTATCAAGTTTTATAGTATTAGTTGTCTTTCCAAAATCTCCCAAGGCATACTCCAACCTCCAACTTAAATCTTCAACACTGTTCTATGTTCTGAGTATCTCTCAAATTCTTCATCCATCAGTACTTAATTTCTGTATTCCTATTCTTTCTCACATAGTTGTTTTGAAGAAAACAGAAAGAAATCCTGGTAGGCCATCTTCTATCCTGGAATATACTACCTCTCTTAGAATAACCAGGTTTCTTCATAGTTCTCATAGTTCTCTCTCATGTGTGTGTATATATGTCTATATACATATGGATATATATATATATATATGGATATATGCACCCACACATATATACACACAAATATATATGTTTATATATACACACACACACACTCACACATCACTTATATATACATACACACATATATGTATATATATCCTCAACACAAATAAACATATGTATATACATATATACATATACATGTGTATGTATATATATATGTGTATATTCACAGAGAGAAAAATTTTGTTATTTAAATAAACACACATACATAAGAAGAGAGACATTTAAAACAAAAACACGTATACAGAATTAAAATAAAGGGTTGGAACAGAATCTAATATACTTCAGTTGAAGTAAAAATGGCAAGAATTACACTCAAGATTTTTGTGAAAGATAAGTCAAAAATAAACCCAATTAAAAGGAAAAAAAATCATAGAAACTGCACTTTGCTAAAATGTGCCATAGGCCAAGAAGTAATGTAAAAACATTTTAAAATCAGTTTCTTAAATAAAGGTCTAATTTATCAAGTATATAGAGAACCAAGTCAAATTTATAAAAATAACAGCCATTTTCCAAACTACACATGGTCACAGGATATGAACAAGTAATTTACAGAAGAAGAAATCAAAGTTATTCATGGTCATATGAAAAAGTGCTCTAAATCACTATTGATTAGAGAGCTGCAAATTAAAATGACTCTGAGGTACCACCTCAGAAATAATGCTGAAGGGAACAAGGGAAAATGGCAACCTAATGTGCTGTTGGTACAGTTGTGAATTGTTCCAACAATTCTGAAGAATATTGTGGAACTATGCCTAACTGGCTATAAAGCTGTGCATATTCTTTGACTGAGCAATGCTACTACTATATCTCTATCCCCAGATCCTTAAAGATATCAAACAATTCCTAGGAGAGAACTTATTTGATTTGCAATTTTGTTATTACCTGCTGAAAACTATTAAAATTATTTTAATTAATATATAAAGACCAACATTATGTTATTTACTCAGTTTTTTTTTTAAAATCTTAAATTTAGAAAATAATCAAAAATGAATATAAATGAATATTAATACAACAGATTAAATCTCATGGTGACACTAAGGGAAAAATACTTTAAATATTATTGTGCAATAAATTAGTTTATTATGATCATGATTATTATTTTATGTAGCAACCTTTTGAAGACAAGAAATCGCCTGGTTTAAATTACATGAGAAATCAGAAGCAATGGGGAAAATAGAGGGTAATTCTATCTTAACTATTTTAAGTCTTTAAACTAATTTTGAATTCATATCAGGTTTTGTTAAATGAGCAAATTAAAAATGATTCTGCTCTAATATTTTCAAAGTGATTCTGTCAAATGAAAGGTTAGCCTTTTTTTCCTCTTCATTATCATCATTATAATTACTGATAACCTATAGTCCACAACACCATTCCTGAGAAAATGAAAATTATGAAAATATTTGTCAATCAAAAAAATATCACTTTCCTTTAATTATCTGATAATTTATATGACCCCCCAATAGTCCCTTTTCTTTAATACCATAGATTTTAGTTGCAAAACATATGTATGTGTGGAGGCACCAAGTCATAGAATTTTTCAAAAAAAATGTATTAGTTTAATTGATATAATCTGGTATTCCAGTGTTAACAGTTTTCTAGCATATTAATACTTGATGGCAATGAGGGTTGTTAAATCTTCAAAATAGTTTTTAAAATATCAAGAGAGGGACTTCTGGGGATAGAGCTAAGATGGTAGAGAATAGACACGACTCTCTGTAACCACCTCTAACTTTCCCTCAAACCAATAGTAGATCAAGCCTTTAAACTGGTTTTGAAGCCAAAGAATCCACAAATATTTGGAGTAAAACACATTTCTAGGAGAAGATACCTTGGAAGAACTTCAAAACAGGTCTGTTTCAATCAAGCAGGGGCAGTCTGCCTAATCCATACAGCAGCACAGGAAGACCAGAGTGGGAAGCTGGAACAGATAGTCAGAGCACTGTGCTTCCATGCACCTGGGAGTCTTCTGTGGGTCTCTTGGGCCAATTTGTACTGATTGTAAGCAGGTGGTTTGGCAGATCTGCCTTTTGTCGGGGGTAGATTGTGTACCACTGAGCCCCTGAAGAATCCTGGACCTAGCTGCCATTACACAGCACCCTAAAGCAATCAATCAATCAGCAGAACTGCCCAGCACCTGAAATAAATCAATCAGCAGAAGTACCTCAGGGAAAGTTAAAGCAGCTATCCCTCCTTTGTCTTAAAAAAGTAAATAAAAAACCAAAAAGAACTCTTACCATAAACAGCTTTTATGGAGAGAGAGGGTCCTCAAATCCTGAGATCCCTAAAGGTAAAGCAACTTTAGAAAAATCCACAAAGGCAGACATGAGTTGGTCCCCATCTCACAAGGCTTTCTTCAAAGATTGCATAAAGGATCTTAAAAGAGAGGAAATATTGGGAAATGAAATGAGATCATTGCAAAAAAGAATGGAAAAAGAATGCAGTGAACAAAAAATTTTAATTGGACAATTGCAAAAGGAGCTAAACAAAGTAAGTGAAGAAAATATTACACTAAAAATTCGAATTAGAATTGAACAAATAGAAGTGAATGACTCAAGAAGACTTCAAGAAGCAAAGAAAAACAAAAAAATGAAAAAATAGAAGAAAATATGAAATATCACATAGGAAAAAGAACTAACCTGGAAAATAGATCTAGGGGAGACAATCTAAGGATTATAGGGCTTCTTGAAAGCCATCATGAAAAAAAAAGAACCTAGACATCATCTTACAGGAAATCATAGAAGAAAACTGACTTGATATTTTAAAATCAGAAGATAAAATGGTCCTCAAAAGAATCCACCAATCACCTCCTGAAAGAGACCTCAAAAGTAAATCCCCAAGGAATATCATGGCTAAATTTCAGAACTATCATATCAAGGAAAAGATACTGGAAGCAGTCAGAAAGAAACAATTTAAATACCAAGGAGCCACAATTAGGATTACCCAGAACATAGCAGCTTCCACCTTAAAGAATCAAAGGGCCTGGAATCTAATATTCTCAAAAGCAAAGGGACTGGGATTAGAGCCAAGAAGAAGCTATGCAGCTAAAATGAGCATTATCTTTCAGGAAATAAGATGGACATTCAATGATATAGGTGAATTTCACCTATTTCCAATGAAAAGAGCAGAATTGAATAAAAAAAATTGATCTCTACGCACAAAACTTAAGAAAAGCAGAAAAAGGTAAAAAAGAAAAAAAAAACTCTTGAGAACTAACTATTTCTGTTATGAGTATACTTAGAGAAGTTGGGTATAATTTGATTTTATTATGATAATATGAAAAAGAAATTAGAGGTAGAAAAGGGATTATACTGGAAGGAGAGGAAAAAGGAGATAAAATAAGGGAAATTACATCTCATGAAGAAGCAAAGAAAACCTATTATAATTGAGATCTTTCCCTCAAGGAAGGGGCAATGAACATTGTGTGAATCTTACTCTCATTAGATTTGGCTCTAAGAGAGAATATCAGACATATTTGATATCACAAAGAAACTTGTCTCACCTTATAGGGAAATAGAAGGGAAAGGAGGAAAAGAAAGGGAAAGGCCAATAGAAGGGAAAACAGAAGAATTAGGGGAAAGGTGTAAAAAAGAGAGGGAGGAGATTCTAAAGGGAGGTGGTCATCAAAAGCAAAATAGCAGGGAGAAGGGAAGAGGGAGAGGAAAGAGAAAAGCATAACTTAGGGTAAATAAGATGGTAGTAAATACAGAATTAGTTACTTTAACTGTGAATGTGAATGGGATGAACTCTCTCATAAAGCAGAAGTGGATAGCAGACTGGATTAAAAGCCAGAATCCAATAATATGTTGTTTATAAGAAACACATTTAAAGCATAATGATACATACAGAGTGAAGGTAAAGGGCTGGAGCAGAATCTATTATGCTTTAGGTGAACAAAAAAAAAAAAGTAGGCATAGCAATCCTGATCTCAGACCAAGTAAAAGCAAAGATAGATCTAATTAAAAGAGATAAGAAAGGAAACTATATCTTATTAAAGGGCACCATAGATAATGAAGCAATATCAATACTAAACATATATGCATCAAGTGGTTTAGCATCCAAATTCCTAGAAGAGAAGTTAAGAGAGATGCAAAAAGAATTAGACTGCAAAACTATAATAGGGGGGATCTCAACCTTGCTCTCTCAGAACTAGATAAATCAAGCCACAGAATAAATAAGAAAGAAATTAAGGAGGTAAAGAAAATGTTAGAAAAGTTAGGTATGATAGATCTTTGGAAGAAATTAAATGGAGACAGAAAGGAGTTTACTTTTTTTCCTCAGTGGTTCATGGAATTTATATAAAAATTGATCAGGTGTTAGGGCATAAAAACCTCAAAATCAAATGCAGAAAGGCAGTAGTAGTAAATGCATTTTAAAAATCATGATATAATAAAAATTACATGCAATATAAGGTCAAGAGAAAATTGACCAATAAACAATTGGAAACTAAATAATCTCATCCTAAAGAATAAATGAGTGAAACAGAAAATTATAGACACAATTACTAATTTCATCCAAGAGAATGACAGCAATGAAACAGCATACCAAAATTTATGAGATGCAGCCAAAGAGATAATAAGGGGAAATTTTATATCTCTAGGTTCTTACTTGCATAAAATAGAGAAGAAAATCAATGAATTTGGCTTGCAACTAAAAAGACTACAAAAAGAACAAATTTAAAACCCCCAATCAAATACCAAACTTGAAATCCTAAAAATAAAAGGAGAGATTAATAAAATTAAAAGTAAAAAACTATTGAATTAATAAATAAAACTAAGAATTGGTTTTATGAAAAAATTATTAAAATAGATAAACCTTTAGTCAATTTGATAAGAAAAAGGAAAGAGGAAAATCAAATTATTAGTTCCAAAAATGAAAAGGGAGAATTTTCTTCCAATGAAGAGGAAATCAGAGCAATAATTAGGAGTTATGATGCCCAACTTTATGTCAACAAATTTGATAACCTAAGTGAACTGGAGGAATACCTACAAAAATATAGATTGCCCAGATTAACAGAGGAGGAAATAAATTACTTCAATAGTCCATTTTAGAAAAAGAAATAGAACAAGCTATTTATCAACTCTCTAAGAAAAAATCCCCAGAACCAGATGGATTTACATGTGAATTCTACTAAACATTTAAAGAACAGTTAACTCCAATAGTATATAAATTATTTGAAAAAAATAGGGAATAAAAGACTCCTGCCAAATTCCTTTTATGAAGCAGACATGGTCCTGATATTTAAATCAGGTAGTAAGAAAATAGAGAAAGAAAATTATAGACCAATCTCCCTAATTAATATTGATGCAAAAATTTTAAATAAAATATTTGCAAAGAGATTACAGAAAATCATCCCCAGGATAATACACCATGACCAAATAAGATTTATACCAGGAATGCAGGGCTGGTTCAATATTAGGAAAACTATTAGCATAATTGACTATATCAATAACCAAACTAACAAAAAATGATTATCTCAATAGATGCAGAAAAAAGTATTTGATAAAATCCAATATCCATTCCTATTAAAAAACACTAGAGAGTATAGGAATAAATGGACTTTTCCTTAAAATAGTCAGTAGCATCTATTTAAACCATCAACTAGCATCATATGTCATGGGGATAAACTGCAACCATTCCCAATAAGATCAGGGGTGAAACAAGGTGGCCATTATCATGATTACTATTCAATGTTGTATTAGAAATGCTAGCTTTGGCAATAAGAGAAGAAAAAAAGATGAAAGGAATTAGAGTAGGTCATGAGGAAACCAAATTATCACTCTTTGCAGATGATATAATGGTATACTTAGAGAACCTTAAAGAATCAACTAAAATACAATTAAAAATAATCCACAACTTTAGCAAAGTTGTAGGTTACAAAAGAAATCCATATAAATCATCAGCATTTTTTCAAGGCCTTCTTCAATCAATAAATGGTCAAAGGATATGAACAGACAATTTTCAGATGAAGAAATTGAAACTATTTCTAGTCATATGAAAAGGTGCTCCAAATCACTATTGAACTGTCAACGGATCCAACATTCTGGAGAGCAATTTGCAACTATGCTCAAAAAGTTATCAAACTGTGCATACCCTTTGACTCAGCAGTTTTTCTACTGAGCCTATATCCCAAAGACATCTTAAAAGAGGGAAAGGGACCCACATGTACAAAAATGTTTGTGACATTTCTTTTTGTAGTGGCAAGAAACTATATAGATATATTGGATTTATCATATATTTTAACATATTTAACACGTATTAGGCTACCTACCATCTAGGGGAGGGGGTGGAGAGAAGGAGGGAAAATTTGGAACAGAATGTTTTGTAAAGATCAATGTTGAAAAATTACTCATATTCTGTAAATAAAAAGTTTTAATAAAAAAGAAAAAAATAAAGTATCAAGAGAGATTAAACATTATTATATGAACAAAAATTAATTAGCATGTTGTTATTTAAGTGAAGTATGAACAGTGAAGGATTTTCTATTTTGTATTTGTTGGTCTCAGAAAATGTCAGAAGCACTTGTTCTGGGAAACTGTGCAGTTTATTTGAGTTTATATCTCAAAATAGAGAGATTGTCTTCCTGCACATGAATCCTAGACAGTTGGCAATTAAGATCAAACTTTTCAGTATATGTCTAAAATAATCACTGTAAACTCCCTCATTCTTGGATCTAGGGCTAACAGTTTATGCTCTTTTTCATAGTTGAGATAATTTAGCAGAATCAAATACTTGATGCTAGGAAATCTGTTCTGACAACTTGTATAAATTATGGATCAATAATCATTTAGTTTGTTGATTGGTAAAAAAAAATGGAACTTAAAATGGTACTTAAGCTCTATATCTGTCTTCCAGGCCTTATGTTAAGTGATGTGGATAAATAAAAATAATTTGTGCCTTCCAGGATCCTACATTCCATGTGGAGAGATAACATGTACATAAATAGGTATAGAAGAGTAAATAAGCAAGGCAAAAATGGACCTACAATATGTCCAAATTATGGGTGTGTGCTTAGCCTCAAGAAGAGAATGCTTTATGTGACTCTAGGAATGTGTGAGATATTGACCCAGAATAGTGTATACTCTTAAGCCACTAGATGATGATCTGCAATTGAAACATCAGATCAAGTAACTGAGCATGTGCAAGTAGGACCTAGATTACCTGGAATTCTGAGCACTTTACACTTTGTGTGGACAGTGACACTGAGCATCACTTGTCACCTTATATATGTGTTTACTAGCTTCCATCAAAGTCATTAGGGGCAAGGAAATGATAGGAAGAAGGATGGGGGAAATTGCTTACAGTTTCTTTCCCCTCCTCTCTTGTTTTTGAAGCACTATTAGTGTCATTTAGTACTCTTAGTGGAAAGTGTTTTTGCATTAACCATGTGTCATGCTACTGATAATATGAGCTTTCATTGTTCTGGAATGACAAAATTCTCTTTTGGTCAGACAGTGTTGCACACATTCTACATTATTAACTGTCCCCACAGTCTCATATTATAATGTCCTGTTTCCATGTACTCCTGTCATTCTGGCTATATTTTAGGATTTGGATAACTTCTTTATACATCTAAGTATGATAACATCCTTCTTTCCCTTCAATGTCCAGCTTAAATTCTACCTTATTAAGGTCCTTCCTGAGCCATATGCCCCAGTCTTCTAGTTGAAAGTGATTTCTTCCCCTTCAGATTTGTTTAAAGCATTAGTTTTGTCCTATACCATTTTAGCCTGGAACATATTATAAGATTTGTGAGTTTCTTGATGTCAGGAGCTGTTTTACCTCTAGGATGAATTACATCTTCTTCAACTTGGTATGGAGGTACAATCTGGTTTCAAACTATTTCCCTGCCATTATTTCATGCTACTACCCTTCAAACACTATACTCTTGACAAGCTGAACTACTAGTTATCTCTTAAATGGACTTCTCCATGTCCTGACCAAGCTTTCTCCCAATGAGGGGGTTCATTCCTTCTTTATACATGTTGTCACAATCTGCCAGTACCTTAACAGTTCATCTGAAATGATACTTTTTCCAAGAAATCTGCTTAATCACTTTGTTAATGCTTTTTCCCCTTTAAAATTACCTTGCCTCAATTATCTCTATTTATTTGAAATGTGAGCATCAGTGGAATGTAAGCTCGTTCAGACTAGGAGTTATTTTGGTTTTTGTTTAGGAATCCTCACTTGTCATTGCATTTTACACATAGGTATTTGGTAATTATTTGCTGCACAGAAATTTAAATTAGCCATCTTTTATTTCAGTTTTTTTCATTTCCAATAACCAAATAAATGCCTATTATCATGACCAAAATCAAAGATTTATCAGATGTAAAATGGTTTGAGATCTAAATTGAAAGATTCAAAAGTCTCTTGTGTATCAAGTTGTAAAAGACTTCTTGAGTTGGAATTAGAGTGACATGGAGTGCCTCACTCCCCCAAAAGTACCAATGGAATGTTAGAGACCAGAAGTAAAAAACCTAGAGGAAATGATTTATTAATTCAAGAACTTATCCTATGTTCAGCAGTTTCATATAGTCTGTTGTACTGAATTGAGCTAGTTGGAGTTTATTAATCAGCTTATCTGGAAGACCTACTGACAGAGCCTAGGTGAAATAGAAGAAATGCTATATGGACTAACTTACAAAATCATTTTTAGGAATACATATTAGAAATTAGTTTTATTTAATCACACTCAAAATAATAAACAACTTGTTTATCTTTAAAAATATAATTTCAATGAGTTTTGAAAAAATAGTAAAAACTTTTTTCTATATCTATCTGTAGAAGATTCACTTTAGTAGTTTATTTGATGATTTAATATCTATGAGTAAATGTAATATCTCCTCCCTTAGTTTTTAGGTACTCTGGATCAACAGTCCCTCAAAAACATAGTTTATGAGACTACCCTTTTGCTAGCCATCCAGAAGACACATATGTCCAAAGTTTTAATTTAAACCACATAGAAAATGAAGTGACAAGGAAAGATGAGGAAGAAAAAGAGGGAAATAGGGAGAGACAGAGACAGAGACAGAGGCAGAGACACAGACACACATACACACAGAGAATACATGCATCCAGGGAATCAGGTTGAAGACACACACACACACACACATACACCCTAGGAATCTGTGTAGCTAGATTGCAGTTTCTAAGGCATACATATAAGAAACCTGTATAAACACGAAACACATATGTGTCATACAGGTCAGAAACTTAAAACAACATATAAACATGGTGAGGACATATATGAAGGGATTATCAGGACACTTGTGGACAGGGCAAATGGCCAGTACAATAGTTTCTTTGATACACTTAATGATATTGCTATATACTTCTCTTTTACACATTGTTTCTATTGTGTATTGCATTTGTTCTCCTGACACATTGTCTTTTCTGAGAGTCTTTGAACTCTTGTGATACATGGTCTCTGCTACTGTCTCTAGGACTTTAGCTAATTAGTAGTATAAGCTATTTTCTGCTCTCAAATAGTTTGATATAATGATTACAAAGCCATTCTTGACAAAAGCCTTCTAGTATACTTTTGTTGTAGTTCAGCTTTTGTTTTCAAAGAGGACTATTGATAGTCCTGATAAAAGTCCTGATAGCCTGATAAATGTGGAAATATTTAACCAATATCAAATTACTTGCTGTCTTGGGAAGGGGGAAGTTAAGGGAGAGAGGTAGAAAAATTTAGAACACAAAATCTAAAAGAAATAAATGTTGAAATCTATCTTTACAAGTATTTGGAAAACAAAATACTCGAAGAAAAAAAAATATTCTAAGTGTTCCACAGCACTTGCTTTAGGTGCCTTGATGGCTGTTGGAACAAATTGTTCTCACCAGCCCATTCCACCAGGGAAATATTCAAATGCTTGAGATAAATATTTCCTTAACTCACTGTAGGATTTAGACCTGTTGGGTACCCCCACTGCCAAATTGGTTTTAGCAGAATGTGGTTACTGTACATGCTATAGCTTTTTGGAGACACATTTAGAGGGATACGATTCTTTACACGTATAGTGAAAAATGCAAGCCACCATACTTAGGCAACCAGCAAAAACTAACAGAATGACTGGTTAATATTAAATCTGTTCTCTTAAATTGCCTTTATGTAGTGTTGATTTGAAATGTTTTGCACCAGAAAACTATTTGACTTAAGGTTGAAAAACCCATTCTAACTTCTATTAAGTTCTTTATCGGGGCCTTGTGTCCCCAAAACCCATTTAGGAGACTGTTCAATAAATAAAACATAACATCATCAACAAAAACAATAACAAAATTTAAAGGACAAGTCTCATTTCAGGCTCAAGGTACATCTGATTAGCTTATAATTGAGGTTAGGGGTCAGAATAAAAACTAAATGAAGAAGACAAGGCTGTCACCCTTCAACCTTGGTTCTACTTGATCCAGTTGCTATTTTGAACGTAAAACATCAAGAAAATCTTCAAATACTATGATATAATATGAATGCATGCATGTAAATATGTATATCCTGGTTAGACCCGAATCTTGCTGGTCAGTACAAAATTTGTTCAGCGTTCATTCAGTCTACTTTTCCTTAGCAGTAGATGTTCACAATTATTTTTATTTGGTTATCTTTCATTATACTATTTATTATATTATTTATCATAATATTATCATACTACTTATTACTTATCATCACAGCATTTTTACAATTGGACAAATATAACTGGAGGTACTTTTTTCATATTCTTCAATATCAGAAGAAAGTATGCATATGTCCTCATAATAGGTTAGCTCTGACAGATTTGGCACCTACTATGTCCTTTCTAATTTATACTTTAGTTATAAATTCCCTGTTTTGAGTGCATTTGACTAAATTGTCTATTCTATTGGTAATTGCACATATCAAGGGAATTAATGAAAAAAAAGGCTGATAAAGGTGGCCTTGCTGTACCAGATCTAAAAGTATATTATAAAGCAGCGGTCATCAAAACCATTTGGTACTGGCTAAGAAATAGAGTAGTAGATCAGTGGCATAGGATAGAATCACAGGACAAACTAAGCAATAACTATAAAAATTTAGTGTTTGATAAATCCAAAGAACCCAGCTTCTGGGATAAGTACTCACTATTTCACAAAAACTGCTGGGAAAATTGGAAACTAGTGTGGAAGAAATTAGGGCTTGACCCACACCTAACACCACATACTAAGATAAGATCTAAATGGGTTCATGATTTGGATATAAAGAGTGATATTATAAGTAAATTAGAAGAATGTAGTATACTTTACCTCTCAGACCTGTGGAGATGGAATAAATTTATGTCCAAAGAAGAACTGGAACTCTTAATTGAACACCAGATAGATAATTTTGACTATATTAAGTTAAAAAGTTTTTGTACAAACAAAACTAATGTAGACAAGATTAGGAGGGAAGCAATAAATTGGGAAATCATCTTTACATTTAAAGGTTCTGATAAAGGCCTCATTTCTAAAATATATAGAGAATTGTTCCATATTTATAAGAATTCAAGCCATTCTCCAATCGATAAATGGTCAAATGATATGAACAGACAATTTTCAGATAATGAAATTAAAACTATTTCTACTCATATGAAAAGGTGCTCCAAATCACTATTGATCAGAGAAATGCAAATTAAAACAACTCTGAGGTACCACTAAACACCTGTCAGATTGGCTAAAATGATAGGAAATGATAATGACGAATGTTGGCGATGATGTTGGGAAACTGGGACATTGATATATTGTTGGTGGAACTGTGAACGGATTCAGCCATTCTGGAGAGCAATTTAGAACTATGCTCAAAAAGTGATCACTGTGCATACCCTTTGACCCAGCAGTGTTTCTATTGGGCTTATATCCCAAAGGAATCATAAAGGAAGGAAAGGACCCCACCTGAGCAAGAATGTTTGTGGCAGCCCTTTTTGTAGTGGCTAGAAACTGGAAACTGAATAGATGCCCATCAATTGGAGAATGGCTGAACAACTTATGGTATATGAATGTTATGGAATATTATTATTCTATAAGAAACAACCAGCAGGATGATTTCAGAGAGGCCTGGAGAGACTTGCATGGACTGATGCTGAGCGAAATGAGCAGAACCAGGAGATCACTGTGGATGGCAAAAACAATACTATATGATGATCAATTCTGATGGACATGGCTCTCTTCAACAGTGAAATGTTTCAAATCAGATCCAGTTGTTCAGTGAAGAAAGCCATATTCACCCAGAGAGAGGGATATGAAATGTGGACCACAACATAACATTTTCATGATATCTATTGATGTTTGCTTGCATTGTGTTTCCTTTCTCTGATTTTTTTTCTTGTAGATATGATTTTTCTTGCACAACAATGATGTGTGTAAATATGTATACTTATATTCAATTTGTCAAGTATTTTAACATAATTAATATGTAGTGAATTTCCTGCCATCTAGGGGATAGGTGGGGACTAGGGGGAAAAATTTGTAACAGAAAACTTTGTAAGGGTTAATGTTGAAGAATTACCCATACATATGTTTTGCAAATAAAAAGTTTTAATTTAAAAATTTAAAAAAAAATTAGCAGTTCATCATCTGCCTTTATGTCCAGGTACAATTTCTATTTAATAATCAAGAACATGTCAGATACTTTCCCCCTCGTAAGTTCTTGAACTTAAAATAGTCTTCTACAAACAAACAGACAAAACATCCCTCTCACCTTTAGTTTTTCTGTCAATTACGGATCCTACTAATTAATGTTTAAATAAGGAAATCCTACTCTTAATCCTACCTGCTCTAATTTTTCCTCTATCCTGATCCTATTACATGCTTGTATCTTGTTCAGGTGATCTTATCCAAAAGTATTTATTTTATTGTGTATAGCACTGTATAGTCATAGAATTTCATTGTTGGAAGGGAATTCAAGAAGGGTACTCCATTTCTAAAAGGATTTTTTCCTCCTAGTTATATAAAGAATGATGGATAAAATATGGAGGGAAAGCATCTTTCATAATCTTAAACTAGGAAACCCTGCAGATATATTAATAGTTTGATCCAAGTTCACATCCTGTTTCATATACTTATTGGATACATATTTACTCAATTTTTTGAAGATACATTTGAAAAGGGAGCTAGAATTTTCTAGAAATTGAAAAAGGCTTTAATAAGTCAAATGAGCAGAAATATAATAGGATGACATTTAGAAAATGATTCAGGATAATATGCTTGGGTAAAAATATTAATACATTCTGTATTACAACTGTCTATATTTCATAACAGCAAAAAATTCCAGTGATGTTGGTCATCAATATAAGTACTATAATATTTTAGAGTGGTCATGGTATTGGGGAGGAAAAATATGGTGGCAACCATAGGAATTGTGAGGAATGGTGTGCAATTTTTCACCTTCTATTAAAAACCTCCAATAATTATTACACATCTGTTATAAGGAGTAGAGAGAGAAGTTAAAAATAAAATAACCCCTACTATCAAGGAGCATAAATTCCACTAGGAAAAAATAATATACAAACATATGTGTAAATATAAAATACATTAAAAATGAATTAAAACTACTATTAGGCAGGGGCGGAGCCAAGATGGCGACTGCAGACAGCGTT
>JAJPUD010007355.1:61890-107751 GCA_023553655.1 Myrmecobius fasciatus | reverse complement strand
TTTTCTTTTTTTTTCTTATAGATAGGATTTTTCTTGCATAACTTGTCAAGTATTTCAACATTATTAACATGTAGTGGACTTCCTGCCATCTAGGGGAGGGGAGGGGACTGGCAGTAAAATTTGTAATGGAAAGCTTTGTAAAGATCAATGCTGGGGAACTACCCATACATGTGTTATACAAATAAAAAGCTTTAATAAATAAAAAAAAAACAACAACAACAACAAAAAAAAAACCAAACAATGGAACCTTTGATTTTATTGACATATCCAATAATAGAGGAAACAATGCATGTGTATAAATGCCATTAATAATATTTTTTCTGAACTCAAGGAAAGAGCAAATTGCAAACAAAAGATTTTCTCTCCTTTATATGCTGCCAGATGCAAAAAAGCTCTGTGTGTTTCTGTGTGTGTGTTTGTGAGAGTCAATAACAAAGTCTTCTTGATTCTCTTATTTAGCTTTTTTTTAAAGGCATATTTTCGACCATTTGTCTCTTATGGCTCAGTAAAATATGTTGCTAAAATGAATGGGTCTGGAATGCAAGGAGAAAGTATTATTTTAAAGGAGAGAGAAAAATCCATAGGTTGCCAGTGAGGGAAAAGCAGACATTTTAGTAAAAGATGATATATCATAATATCTGATTTCTCATTTGAGGTCATCATTCACACTTTCAGTCTTGAAGATGTGTTTTATTTTGAGGTTTTAGCTTTTACTTTCCCAACTTTTTAAGCCAAAAGCCCTATCTGACAATTTACACAGGGCTAATTTTGGTTCTCAGGCAAGAGTCTCAGTGTTTTGTGTTTTATAACATTTATCATCTGGCAAAATTGATTTTTCATTTGGATGGATTATTTTTTGTTTTTTTTCTCAATAGTATTTTATTTTTCTCAATGCATGTAAAAAAAACCAAACTTTTTTTTGGGGGGGGTCTGAGGTAATTGGGGTTAAGTGACTTGCCCAGGGTCACACAGCTGAAACCAGTTTTGAACTCAGGTCTTCCTGACTTCAGGGCTGGTGCTCTATTCATTACATTATGTAGCTGGTCCTCCAAGATAGTTTTCAAAATTCATTTTGGTAAGACTAGATGACTTAATTTTTCTTCTCTACCTTCCTTATCTCCCACCTACCCAAAACCCAATATAGGTTAAACATGTGCAATCCTATTAAACATATTTCAATATTTGTCATGTTGTGCAAGAAAAATCAGTCCAAAATGGAAAATAAAACATGAGAAAGAAAAAAAGTTGAAAATACCATGTTTAGATCTATATTCAGTCTCCATGGTTCTCTCTGACATTTCTGAGAAGAGCCAAGTCCACCAATTTGAACATTACATAATCTTGCTATTACTATGTACAATGTTCTGGTTCTGCTCACTTCACTCACTATCAGTTCATCTAAGTCCTTCCAGGCTTTTCTGAAATCAACTTGTTCATCATTTCTTATAAAATCCTAATATTCCATTACATTCATATGCCATAACGTATTCCGCCATTTACTAATTGATGGAGTACGCAATGTGCAATTCCTTGTCACTACCAAAAGAATTTTGCCTGAACTACTTTGCGTATTCTCCAACTGACATCTTCACCGTGCTCCAGGAAGTTCATTATTGAAAAGATTATCATCATGTGAGATCTCATCAGCTTTGGAAATCCATCTTATCACTTTATTCTACTGGAGGGTGAAGCTATGAACTCCCAACCTTTAGTTCAGAGAATTGAGTTCAAATATTCCCTCATTTCTCATCTGAACTTCAGAACTGCATGGTCTTTCCATTATTCTCCCATATAGGACTTTCTTCTCTCTTCCTTCTTTTGTGTATTATCTTTTCAATTAATTTTAACTTTTTATGGAACAGGGATTCTTTATTTTTTAAATATTTGTATCTTTGTGTTTATTACAGTGCATGGTATGTAACAGGCACTTAAGTATATATTGACTTTTAAGCAGAGGGCTAGAAAATTCCTTGACAATAAGTGTCTTATACATATTTGGTTCTAAATAAATATTCATTGGATTCTATAGGAATTAATTGTTAAGTAAGGTGACTGAATGCAAATGAAATCTT
The DNA here is from genome assembly GCA_023553655.1 of Myrmecobius fasciatus. NCBI lineage: Eukaryota > Metazoa > Chordata > Mammalia > Dasyuromorphia > Myrmecobiidae > Myrmecobius > Myrmecobius fasciatus. The sequence goes on along the minus strand of JAJPUD010007355.1, from coordinate 105,679 downwards.
TAGAAAGAGGGATGGAGTAGGGAAAAGAAAGCCTTAATCAGAGAGGATTTCTGGATAGGAGTGAAAAAGATCTGTGAAATTTGTAAGGTAGAATTAGTAAATTAGTAATAAAATAAAATTGGCCATAAGATCCAAAACAAATAGTTTAAAGCTATTCAGGTTTTCTTTTACTAATTTTTTTACCTGATTGTTAATTGTTTCTTATGTCTTGGAGATAAATACAATCCTTTTAAATGTGTCTTTAAAAGCTTGTATCACTTGTTTATTCCTCAAGGTATAAATAAAGGGGTTCATTACTGGTGCCACTGAAGTTGCAAGTACTGAAACCACCTTATTCAGAGCCACTCCTTCTTTTGCAGAAGGTTTGATGTAAATGAAGATGCAAGTACCATAAGTCATGGAGACAACAATCATGTGGGAGGAACAAGTGGAAAAGGCTTTTTTCCTTTGCTGGGCAGAGGGGAATCTTAGAATGGTCCTGATAATATAGGCATAAGATAGAATAACTAATACTAAGGTGATGATGAGTGTCAACACAGCAGAGGCTAAAATCATTCTTTCTATGAATTCTGTGTCAGAACATGTGATCTCTAGCATTGGTGATGCATCACAAACAAAATGGTCAATGACATTAGAATCACAAAATTCTAATTCAAGACCCACACCAAGTGGTGGAATGATGATCATCAATCCAAACAACCAACAACCCAGGAGGAGCTGATTACAGACTCTATTATTCATGATGGTTGCATAGTGCAAGGGTTTGCAGATAGCCACATAGCGGTCATAAGACATGGCTGCCAAGAGAAAGAATTCTGAGGCTCCAAGGAAGATACCAAAAAATAATTGGGTTACACATGCATTATAGGTCACAGTATAGTCTCCAGTTGACATGTTATATAGGAATCTTGGAATACAGACTGTTGTGAATGACAATTCTAAGAAAGAGAAGTTCCTCAGGAAAAAATACATGGGGGTTTTAAGGTGGGCATCCACTAAAGTGAGAGTGATGATGGTCAAGTTCCCACTTACACTTAGCATGTAGGTCAGAAAAAGAAAGATGAAAAGCAAAATCTTCAGCTGTGGATCATCTGTCAATCCCCGAAGAATGAATAAAGTTATGATTGTATGATTTTTCATTTCTGACTTCCCCTTTTTGATGGACCTGTATATTAAATAGAGAGACAGACTGACAGACAAGGAGAGAGAGACACACAGAGAGAGACAGACAGAAATAGAGAGACAGAGAGACAGAGAGAGAGACAGAAAGAGAGACAGAGACAGAGAGAGAGGAAGGGAGGGAAGGAGGGAGAGAGAAATACAGAGACAGAGACAGAGACACAGAGACAGAGACACAAATAGAGACATAGAGAGATACACAGAGACACACAGAGATTGTGAGACAGTGAAATAGAGAGAGACAGAAAGAGACATTGGTGTTGAGGAGAGATTTCATAACATATTCAGCAATGAAAGTTAGATATAAATGCTCAGATTTCACTCTTTTCTTTCACTGGCTTAAAATAAATCACACCAACATTGTATTATTCTCAAATGATTTGGAGCTGTTTATCAGCTACTGAGCATATCATTGTTTTAAAGACTTTTATCCCCAATATGTTTTTCCTTATATTCTGAGTATCCTGCTTTTATCCCATTTCTTCCAAATCAACTTCAATTGGTATTTCCTAAAAAAAATTGTGTTGATTTATTTTGTGTTCCTATCATAATAATTTACAGATACACCTCTTTCACTGAATTCTTTTGTAACCTTGAAAAAAAAGTTAAGCAAGAGCAATAAAGTAACCATCTATCCTAGCATATGCCATATACTCTTATCTTCACATAGTACAATTTTCAGCTATTTCCCAACTATCAGATAGTCATTTTATACCCACTTTGTTGCTACCACAGAAAGTACCACTAATCTCTTGGCATATATGATCCCTCTTTTTGTCTTTGATCTCCTTTAGATATATATTAAGTAATGAGATCACTGGTTCAAATATTATGAATAACTTTATCACTTTTCTTAGAAAATTTCCAGTTGTTTTATGAATCTTTTTGACCAATGTTCACTTTTATCAATCATAAATTGTTATTCTTGTTTTTTCCAGATATCCTCCAAATAGTGTAGTTTCATCTGTTTTTAACCTTTGCCAATATATAAGTTGTAGGAGTTAAACCTCAGAGTTTTAATGTATTGTTTTAATTTGAATTTCTTTTACTTAATGTTTTTAAAGCATTTTTAATGACTTTTGCTAATTTTTAATTTTTATTTTATGAATTGTTTGTTAACAGAGGAAATGGTTCTTAATCTAATACATTTATATAACACATATTCTTTGAACTTAACTAAATGGTGGCATGGGAAATTCTATGCATTATATATCTGCTCTAAAAGTCTAATTTCTAAGGGAGCATTCTGGAAAGAAGGTGGAAAAGGGAAGAATATTTAAAACTCTTTATATAACAGAATAAAATTGCACCTTAGAATGAACATAGGTGAAAAAAAGGGAAAACTTGGGTAGTCCTGCTGACTATAAGAGAAGACAGAAAAAGAATCCAAGACAGGGTTTAATGGGTGTGAAGTGCAAATGCCTCCAGACTAGTTCCACAGAAATAGCAAGTGGGGAACCTTGAAGCTATCTGGGTTAGGCTAGACCCTCAGTAGGAACCACAGAAACTTTGACATTTCAGACGGACAGGGGAATAGGGATTCTAAGTCAGGAATTCCAAGGGAACTTTTGCTGATTAGGAATACCAGACCCAGGTGTTGTTGAGATATGGCCCTGGCCAAGAAGGAATAAGCATACCTTGTGAATGCAGAAGCAGTGGGGCAGAGCTGTGGCTAGCAGCTATACTTGCATTTAGTTGGAGCTTATAGTTTGGGATTCCAGGTCAGAGGGAAGAACTGAAGTGAAGCTAGAGGCACCATTTTCCCCACCCAAGGATTAGAGGTGCTTACTTTAATAGTTCTTATTTAAAAAATGAACAGACAAAAAAGAAAGACTCCAATAGTAAGAAACTTACTATAGGAATAAGGAAGACCAGGGTTTATCTTCAGAGGACAATGAAGTAAAAGAAGACTCTTCTACCCCAAAGAGTAATGTTAAATGGCTCCCTTACCAGAGAAAATTTATAGAACTCCAAAAAGATTTTAAAAACCAAGTGAGGGGGATGGAGTCAAGATGGCAGTAAATAGACAAGGCTTTCTATGGCCTCCTCTGACCTTCTTTCAAACCAAAAGTAGATTAAGTCTCAAAACTGATTTTGGAGTGAGGAGTATCCACAAATATCTGGAGTAGAACACATTCCCAGAAGAAGATACCTTGGAAGAACTTCAAAACAGGTCTTTTTCAAATGGGCAATGGGACAGTCTGCTGAACCCAGAAGGCAGCACAGAGAACCCAGGACAAGGAGCTGGGGCAGGGAGCCAGAATGTTGCCCAGTCCACCTGGGAATCTTGTGAGGCTCTTAGGTTAACTCTGTCCTGTTTGCAAGCACTTCTTAGCAGATTTGCTGTAAAACACCCAAGAGTGAATACAAAATTAAAATTATGAGTCACTGAGCCCCAGAAGAACTTAGCACCTTACCACAATTACCAAGCACTAGAAGTCAGTCAGAAACACTGGCCCCAGAGCAAATTAAAGCAGCTGATGCTCCTTTGCCCTAAACACAGATCTCAACCCTTAAAATGAACAAAAAGCAAGAAGAACTCTAACCATAGCCAACTTTATGGAGAGAGAGAACAGACCTCAAACACTGAAGTTCCTACATGCCAATCAACTCCAGATGAAGTCCCAAAAGGAGATCTGAGCTGGTGCCCAATTCACAAGGCTTTCTTGAAAGATTTCAAAATGGATATTAAAAGAGAGTTAAAAGAAAAATGGGGAAAGGAAATGAGATCTTTGAAAAAGGGTAAAGAAAAGGAAAAACAGAAATTATCTGAAGAAAACTCCTTAAAAAGATTTATGAAATGAGAAATGAGAAAAAAATAGATATGAAAATATACCAATTCATTGAAAAACAGAATTTGTGAAATGGAAAAAAATTGTAATGAACAAAACAATTTAATTGGCCAAATGCAAAAAGAGCTAAAAAGGTAACTGAAGAAAATAATACACTAAAAATTAGAATTGAACAAATGAAAGTGATTGACTCAATAAGACTTCAAGAATCAATTAATTCTACTGGGCCTATATTCTAAAGAGATCTTAAAAGAGGGAAAGGGAACCAAATGTGCAAAATGTTTGTGGCAGCCCTTTTTGTAGTGACAAGAAACTGGAAACTGAATGGATGCCCATGAATTGGAGAGTGGCTGAATAAATTATGGTATATGAATGTGTATGGTATATGAATATTCTATGGAATATCATTGTTCTGTAAGAAATGACCAACAAGATTATTTCAAAGAGGCCTGGAGAGACCTACTTGAACTGATGCTAAGTGAAATGGGCAGAAGCAGGAGATCATTATACACACCAACAAGACTATATGATTATCAATTCTAATAGACATAGTTCTCTTAAACAATGAGGTGATTCAAACCAGTTCCTATTGTTCAGTGATGAAAATAGTCATATACATCCAGAGAGAGGCCTGTGGGAACTGAGTGCGAACCACAACATTTTAACACTTTCTGTGAATATTTGATTATATTTTGTTTTCCTTCTTAGATTTTTTTTCTTTTTTTCTTTTCTTTTTCTAGATCTGATTTTTCTTGTGCAGTAAGATAACTGTATAGATATATGTATACATATATTGGATTTGTCATATAATTTAACATATTTAACGTGTATTAGACTACCTGTCATTTAGGGTTGGGGGTTGGGGGAAGGAAGTGAAAAATTTGGAACAAAAAATTTTTTTTGCAAAGGTCAATGTAGAAAAATCATTCATATGTTCTGGAAATAAAAAAAAAACTTTAATTAAAAAAAAGAATCAGTCAAACAAAACCAAAAAAAAATGAAAAAAATATAGAAGGAAATATGAAATACCTCCTAGGAAAAACAACTGATGTGGAAAAACAGATCTAGGAGAGACAATCTCAGGATTATTGGATTTCCTGAAATCCATGATGAAAAAAAACAACCTAGACATTATCTTACAGGAAAACAAAGAAGAAAACTGCCCTAATATCCTAGAATCCGAAGGTAAAATAGCCATTGAAAGATTTCATCAGTCACCCCCTGAGAGAGACCCCAAAATGAAAACTCCAAGGAATATCATGGGTAAATTTCAGAACTATTGGATGAAGGAAAACATATTGCAAGCAGCCAGAAAGAAACTATTTAAATACCAAGGATCCTCAGTTAGGATTGCCCAGGATCTAGCAGCTTTCACCTTAAAGGATTGAAGGGCCTGAAATCTGATATTCAAAAAGGCAAAGGGACTTGGATTACAGCCAAGAATAATCCATCCAGCTAAAATGAGTATTATCTATCAAGAAGAAGATGGACATCCAAAGGCTCACTTAAATTTCATCTATTTCTGATGAAAAAACCAGAGCTGAACAAAAATTTTGATCTCCAAACACAGAACTCAAGAGAAGCACAAAAAAATAAAAATGAAAGTACTCTTGAGGGTATATTTTGAGAGTGTGGGTATAATTTGATTTTATTATGATAATATTAAAAAGAAATTAGAAGTGGAAAGAGAATTGTACTGGGAAAATAGAAAAATGGAGGTAAATTGAGGGAAATTCCATCTCATGAAGAGGCAAAAAAGACCTGTTATAATTGAGGGAAAGAAGGGAAGGGGATGAACATTTTGTGAATCTTACTCTCATCAGATTTGGCTCAAAGAGAGAATTTCATATTTGCTTCAAAGAGAGAAAGATATATTTTGCTTCACAGAGAAACTTGTCTCTTCTTATAGGAAAGTAGGAGGGTAAACGGGAAAAGACGGGATGGCTAATAGAAGGGAAAAAAAAAGAAGTAGTGGGGAAAGGTGTAAGAAAGGGGAAGGAGCTCTAAAAGGGGAGGGCTGTTTGAGGGAGATGGTGATCAGAAGCAAAATACTGGGGGGAAGGGAAGGGGGAAAGGAAAAAAAGTAAATAAGATGGCAGGAAATATAGAATTAGGTATTTTAACTATGAATGGGAATGGGATGAACTCTTCCATAAAACAGAAGCAGATAGCAGACAGATTTAAAAGCCAGAATCATATAATATGTTCTTTACAAGAAACACATTTAAAGCATAGTGATACATACAGATTGAAGGTAAAGGGCTGGAGTAGAATCTGTTATGCTTCAGGTGAAGTAAAAGAAGCAAGGGTATCAATCCTGATCTTAGATCAAGTAAAAGCAAAGATAGATCTAAGTAAAAGAAATAAGAAAGGAAATTATATCTTGCTAAAGGGTACCATAAATAATGGAGCAATACCAATAATACACACACACACACACACACACACACACACACACACACACACACACCGAGTGATGTAGCATCCAGATTCCTAGAGGAGAAGTTAGAAGAGACGAAAGAAGAATTAGACAGCAAAACTATACTAGAGGGGGATCTCAACCTTGTTCTCTTAGAACTAGATAACTCAAAACACAAAATAAATAAGGAAGAAATTAATGAGGTAAACAGAATGATAAAAAAGTTAGGTTATGACAGATCTTTGGTAAAAACTGAATGTAGACAGAAAGAAGTTTTTTTCTTGGCGGTTCATGGAACTTTTACAAAAATTGACCATATATTAGGGCATAAAATCCTCAAAATCAGTTGCAGAAAGGCAGAAATAGTAAATGCATTTTTTTCCTGATAACGATGCAATAAAAATCATATGCAATAAAAGGCCAAGGGAAAATACACTAAAATTAATTGGAAACAAAATAATCTAATACCAAAGAATGAATGGGTAAAACAACAAATCATAGACACAATAACTTCATCCAAGAGAATGACAATAATGAGAAAACATACCAAAATTTGTGGGATACAGCCAAAGTGATTATTAGGGGAAATTTTATATCTCTAGCTGCTTACCTGCATTACATAGAGAAAGAGAAGATCAATAAATTGGGCTTACAGCTAAAAAAGGTAGAATAAGAACAAGCTAAAAACTTCCATTTAACTACCAAATTTGCAATTATGAAAATAAAAGGGGAGATCAATAAAATTGAAAATAAGAAAAATATTGAATTATTAAATAAAACTAAGTTGGTTTTATGAAAAAACTCAACAAAATAGATAATTAATTTAGTTTAATTAATTTTATTAGAAAAATGAAAGAAGAAAATAAAATTCTTAGCCTCAAAAATGAAAAGGGAAAACTTTTCCCCATTGAAGAAGAAATTAGAGTAATAATTAGGAGTTATTTTGCCCAACTATATGCCAATAAATTTGATAATCTAAGTGAAATGGAGGAATATTTACAAAATAAAGATTTCCCAGGTTAACAGAAGAGGAAATAAATTATTTAAATCGTTCCATGTTAGAAAAAGAAATAGAGCAAGGTATTAATCAACTCTCTAATTAAAAAATTTTCAGGGCCAGATGGACTTATATGTGAATTCTACCAAACATTTTTTTAAATTTTATTTTATTTGCATAACATATGTGTGGGTAATTCTTCAACAATAACCCTTACATAGCTTTCCGTTACAAATTTTTCCCCCCAACTCCCCACCCCTCCCCTAGATGGCAGGATATCCACTACATGTTAATTATGTTAAAATATTGGCAAATCGAATATATGTATACATATTTCCAAACTTATCATTGTTGTGCAAGAAAAATCTTATCTACACAAACGATATATCAGATAAAGGAAACACAATGTAAGTAAACATCAATCAAGGAGTATGAGAATGTTATGTTGTGGTCCACATTTCGCATCTCTCTCTCTGGGTGTATATGGCTTTCTTCAGTGAACAATTAGAGGTTCTACCAAACATTTAAAGAACAATTAATTCCAATACTGTATGAACTATTTAACAAAATAGGAAAAGAAGGAGTCCTGCCTAATTTCTTTTTTTGACACAGATGTGGTGCTGATAACTAAACCAGGTAGGGTGAAAACAGAGAAAGAAAATAATAGACCAATTTCCCTAATAAATATTGATGCAAAAATCTTAAATAAAATATCTTCAAAGAGATTAGAGAAAGACATGCTCAGGGTAATACACTATGAGCAATTAGGATTTATAATAGGAATGCAGGGTTGGTTCAATATGATTATCTCAATGGATGCAGAAAAAGCATTTGATAAAATCCAGCATCCATTTCTATTAAAAACATTAGCAAGAATAGGAATTTTCCTTAAAATGATAAGTAGCATCTATTTACAACCATCAGCAAGCATCATATGTAACAGAGGAAAACTAGAGCCATTCCCAATAAAATCAGGAGTGAAACAAGTTGCCCACTATCATCATTACTTTTTAATATTTTATTAGAAATGTTAGCTTTGGGAATAAGAGAAGAAAAAAGAGATTAAAGTTATTAGAGCAGATAATGTGAAAATCAAATTATCACTCTTTGCAGATAATATGATGGTGTTCTTACAGAACCCTAGTGAATCAAGTAAAAAACTATTAGAAACAATTCACAACAAATAAATCCACAAAACCCATCAGCATCTTTATATATTACCAATAAAGTCCAGCAGCAAGAGGTACAAAAAGAAATTCAATTCAAAATAACTGTTGATAGTATAAAATATTTAGGAATGTATCTGCCAAGGAAAAGTCAGGAACTATATTAAAACAACTATAAAATACTTTCCACAACAATAAAGTCAGATCTCATAAGTTAGAAAAATATCAAAGGCCTATGGTACACTGAGCAAATATAATAAAAATAAAAATACTATCTAAATTAATCTACTCATTTAGTGCCATACCAGTCAAACTTCCAAGAAATTATTTTACAGATCTAGAAAAAATTATGACAAAGTTCATCTACAACAACAAAAAGTCAAGAATTTCAAGGGAAATTAATGAAAAAAAATGCCAACAAAAGTGCTCTAACTGTGCCAGAACTAAATCTATATTATAAAGGAGCAGTCATCAAAATCATTTGGTACTGGCTAAGAAGGAGAGTAGTCAATCAGTGGAATTAGTTAGGTTGACAGTACAAAATAGTCAATAACTAAAGCAATATAGTGGATGACATATCTGAAAACCCCAGCTTTTGGAATAAGCACTCAGTATTTGACAAAAATTGCTGGGAAAATTGGAAACTAGTATGGCAGAGACTAGGCATTGGCCCATACCTAACACTGTATATCGAGATAAGGTGGAAATGGGTTTATGATTTAGACATAAAGAGTGATATTCTAAGCAAATTAGAAGAACATAGGATAGTTTACCTCTCAGATCTGTGGAGAAGAAAGGAATTTATGGGAAAAAAAGAACTGAAACTCATAATTGAACACCAAATAGATAATTTTGATTACATTAAATTAAAAAATTTTTGCATGAACAAAACTAATGAAAAAAAGATTAGAAGGGAGGGAATAAAATGAAAAAAAAATCTTTACATTTAAGGGTTCTGATAAAGGCCTCATAAAATATATAGGGGATTGATTCAAATTTATAAGAATTCAAGCCATTCTACAATTGATATATGGTCAAAAGATATGAACAGACAATTTTCAGATGAAGAAATAAAATCCTTTCTAGTCATCTGAAAAAGTGATCTAAATTACTACTGATCAGACAAATGCAAATAGAGACAACTCTGAAATCCCACTGCACACTTCTCAGATTGGCTAAGATGACAAGAAAATATAATGAAGAATATTAGATGGGATGTGAAAAAACTGGGACACTAATACACTGTTGGTGGAATTGTGAACAGATCCAGCCATTCTGGAGAACAATTTTGAACTATACTCAAAAAGTCATCAAACCGTGCATACCCTTTGATCCAGCAGTGGTTCTACTGGGCCTATATCCCAAAGAGATTTTAAAGGAGGGAAATGGACCCACATGTACAAAAATATTTGTGGCAGCCCTTTTTTAGTGGCAAGAAACTGGAAACTGAATGGATGCCCATCAGTTGGAGAATGATTGATCAATTCTGATGGGTGTGACTCTTTCCAACAATGAGATAATTGAGGCCAGTTCCAATTATCTTGTGATGAAGAGAGCCATTTACACCCAGAGAGAGGACTAGGGGAACTGAGTGTGGATCACAACTTAATATTCCTACTCTTTTTGTTGCTTTCTTTCATTTTTTTTATTCATTTTCTTTCCTTTTTGATCTGATTTTTCTTTTGCAGCAAGATAATTGTATAAACATGTTTACATATATTGCATTTAACATGTATTTTAACATTTATACCATATATTGGATAGTTTGTCATTTAGGGAAGGGGGTGGGGAAAAGTAGGGGAAAATTTAGAACACAAGGCTTTGCAAGGGTCAATTTTAAAAATTATCAATCCTATGTTTTGAAAATAAAAAAAAAGAAAAAAAGAAAAAAAATCAAGTGAGAATGATGGAGGAAAAGCTAAAGAAAAGAAAGAATGAATCATTTATGAAAACAAGAACATTTTGAAAAAAAATAATCTTTTGGAAAAGGAAATACCAAATCCTAAAGAAGAAAATAATTCTTCAAAATTTAGAATTTCACAATGGGAAGCCAGTAAATGTATGAGTCAAAAAAAAAGCAAAATAAAATATAAAGAATGAAAAAACAGAACAGAATGTGAAATATCTTATAAGAGATACAACAGATCTGAAGAATAGATAAAAAATATATAAGAATATATAGACTACCTGAAAGCTGTGATGGAGTTAGAGAATCTTTACACAAAATTATAAGAAATAAACCAAATAAATTATTCTATATTGATAGAATGAGGGAAAGATAGAAACAGAAAATATACCCTTATCTCCATCTCAATAAGATCCTTTGTAGAAAACATGTAGGAATATTATTGTTAAATTTTGAAATGCCAGATCAAAGAGAAAATTCTGCAAGAAACATACAAACAAAATCAACTTTAATATGCTGGAACTACAATTAGAATTGGACAGGATTTAGCAACCACAATGAAAAACCACATGTCCTAGAATCATATATACTAGCAATCAAAAGAACTACGCCTATGGCCAAAAATATCATATCCAGCAAAATTATCCATCATATTGAATGTAGAAAAAATGGACATTCAATGAACTTGCATATTTTCAGGACTTTGTCTCAACCAAAACGAAACTTAATAGAAAATTTAACTATAAGAGCAAGTATGAAATATCAATTTCAAAGCATTCAACAGACAAAATTTTCATATTTTATACATAAAGATAAAAAATGTATATCATATCTTTAAGATCCGTAATTAAAAGAAAGGTTAGGTCAGAGTTGAGTATGATCTGATGCTAAAAATCAAAACTGTCTAAGTATAGGTAAAAAAAAATTATATTATACAAATGAAGTGCAGAAGAAGAACCAACACAGAGGCATTAGAGAGGGGGGAGGACCACTTATAATTCTGGAAACCTGCTCACTTTGAGAATGTGTTAAAAAGGAAATACAACATATACACATATATGCATGTATGTGTTTGTATGTATGTATATGTATATGTACATAGGCATTATGAAGGTCATAGTACCCTCCAAAATCTATGAAGAAAAGGGGAGAGAGAATAAAGTAAGTTGTATTAGAGAAGGGTATGTAGAATTATAGTAGTGGCACAAAGTATGTAGATTAATGTGAAAGGGTTAAGGGATGGGAGAATAGCATAGGATAAGGTGGGCTAAAGAAGAGTGTTTAGATTAACAAGAGTGGGATAAGGAGAGTAGATTAATGGGAATGGGATAAAGAGAGAAGGAAAAGGCAAGAGGGGAGAAGACAAAGGAGGGATCCATGCATTGGGGAGAAGATAAGTAATAGCAAAGCAAGTTAAGAAGTAAAATTAAAGTAGAAGAGCTAACACAGAGAAGTAATAAGATAGAGACACTATACACACATAAGCAAGGATCAGGAATAGAATTTATTAGAATAAAAAAACAGAACTAATAATGATTGATCTTAGACAAAATTAAAGATTCAATCAAGAGTGAACTCTATAGTATATATCAGTTATATCAATACTGTTTTATGTAAGGATAAATGTGTGTATATATATTTGATGAGAGTATATGTGGATATGTATCCATGTATGTATTTGTATATGTATATATAGATATATGTATATGTCTGGGTGTGCAGGTTGGAATGAATATCAGTCTATCTACACACACACACACACACACACACACACGTGTGTGTATATGTAACTATATCTGTGCTTAACTATAGCCTAACATGTAGGTGGGTGGGAAGAAAGGGGAAAAAAGATTAAAATAAAAAGTGTATAATGAGAACAAAAGAATAAATTTCAAAAACACAAAGCAAAGATAGACACACAAATATAATCTCTTCTATTATTTGTCTTTCTTGAAATGGAAATCTATTATTTTTTTAAATCCTTTCCAATGTTCTGCTGGGCACAAGACAATGTTCTGTTTTGCTTTCTTTTCCTTTCCTTTTTTCTTTTTCTTTTTTCCCCCTTATTTTGTATTTTGTTCAATTAAAAAAGATACTAAATAAGAAAATAAAGTTAAAAAAATAAAAATCCATTTTCTTCTCTTTAACTTTACACTAGCTCTAGACTTTCCTCTTTCATAAAATCAAGTTTTATTTAATAAGACCACACATCTTTTGCACTGCTTTATGTCTTTGTGGCTTCTCCCTGAGCAGGCTCTATCTTCTCTTAAGATGACGAGTTCAGAACTGAGCATCACATATATGTTATTTGTCCAGTGTTTATCCATTATAACCAATGCAATACTAAAATTGCTGGAGGCAGGGAGGGAGAGGGTTAGGGAAATATATTAAGGATTGAGACTTAGAACAACAATAAATACTGTTTGAAGTCTTATTGGAAAGCATCATTGCTTACCAGCCCCCAACAAACTATTCTCTGCACAACCCTATATTTGTTAGGGATATTCTAGGGACAAGAATCTGAAGCTGATTAGAAAACTCTATGTGATACTCCCCCATTTGACTGAGTCTGTCATGCACTATCTTGTAACCATGCTCATTGCTCTCATATCTAATCTCAAGAACTGATTTTGTCCCATTCTACTCTTTCTGATTACATGTTTTCTTTAAAATTAATTCACCAAGACACTGCCTTGCAGCCCCAAACTATCAATCTTCTGGGTGAATAATGGGAAACAGAACCATTATATTATCTGGTGCAAATTTCTTATAGGAAAGGGGGGTGATGGAAGAGAGGACAGTTTTGTCACAGGTGCTAATGTGAAAGAGAAGGGAAGAGTTTCTATTAGATCATCATCTGCCTGGGAATTATGTCGTTGCAGTGTGGAGGAGGGAAGACTATTTAGGAGAGGAGAAAATGTTAATAGGACCAGGGAAGGACAGTAGGTAGAACTATGCTGCATGTTATTTGAGGAGCACAAGGTGATGATGTGTGAGGATAGAAATTGCTCAGGGGGAGGAGGCACTCACAAGCAGGGCAGGAACACAGCTGTCCTCCCCACACTCCTTCCAGATGAACTCATGCAAGATCCCAGGCCTATTTTTCCTAAAATCATTTGTTCTAAGTAAGCCTCTGCTTAGAAGGCTTATTTCCATCAATTAGATTCATAAGGCATCCATAACCAGTAAGATGGTTTGCTTGCCTCCTATATTCCAACTTGTATTGGGAATAAAGAAAGTTATTCAATCACTGCACAAACCTGAAGCCCCTTCATCTTCACCCACAGTTGCACTCCTTCAGCCCTACCACTATTTCCTTTGTCTATTTTTATTGTGAACTCACTTTTCTATATGTTTCTATCTTACTTTAGCTCATCAGCTGCACTCTGTCTCTACTTCGTGGATGTCCTCTGGTCTTTTTATCTCTGAGACCTTTCAAGGAAAGTGGATGGAAAGATCTAGTTTAAGAAAAATTCAAATGATAGAAAATTATCATTAGAGTTTTCAGAGAGTTTCATTTGATTGTCCAAATTGGCAAACTGATTTCCCTGGCTCCTAATGCTTTTTTTCCCTTTCCTCCTGACTAGGACCTTTACTACATGCTGACATTGGACTCCCTATTTAATTAACTCTTTCTCCAGTGAAGTAACAGAAGACATAAAAAGGAATCCACAGCATGGAATTAGTAGCTAATTATGACCCCTTGAAAAATAATAGTTTAATTTTTAGAAGGAGATATAGTAAGTACTGTTTGGAATTAGCATTTAAGTTTATGGATGTGTAGGCAGTGTACTCACCACTATGTCATGAATACTACTATCTACTTTGATTTTGTAGAACAATTTTAGTAGGGAACATTGCTTAATTGGCCATTTATTCCATGCTGCTCCATTTCTTATTTTTAAGGTAAAATTATGGTAAAGGGCATTTCCATGTCACAATGGATAGAGCTCCAGGACTGGAGTGAGGAAGATTCATCTTCCTGAATTCAGATCTGGACTCAGACATTTACTAGCTGTGTAACCTTGGGTAAGTTACTTAAACCTGTTTGCCTCAACTTTCTCATCTGCAAAATAAGTTGGAGAGGCAAATGTCAAGTTGCTTTTCCAGAAAAATCGCAATTGAAGTCACAGAGAACCTGAAATGACTAAAAAATATCTTAAGCTATTTCTACTCACTATAGTAGAAATCATATTCAAAGACTGGAATAGCCATAAATAAAATATAAATCTCTGTGCCTTTAGTTTTGCAGTTTTAGTTATAGAGTGGGATTATTTCTTCAAACACTCTTGATATTGCAATGTGATACCTATATTTTTCCCTTGAAGGGGCCCCCTGTATTTGTGGTTTCTTGCTCTGATCATTGTATATTATCATTCCAGAGAGGAAAATATATACTCCAGTACAATGGAGCATTGCTATGTGAATCTTCATAGTCCTACATCATCTATTGCTAGTGATACTTTTCAACTTTTTAGATGCCATTTCTGTCTATTCACTCTGTCCCTGTGATTTTAAGGTTAAAGAACAGGCAATCTCACTTGTGTTGAGCAGGATCTGATCACAATTATTTCTCACTATTCACTATTTCTATTCAATAACTTTACAAATGTTTCCCATCAATGTTCAACTTTGCTTCATGTTTTCTAGGCTAGGCTTCCTTAGGAGAACCTAAGTAGTTATAGGAAAGGATTTTGCTTGGTTGCTGTAAAGTTTTACTCATAATGACCCTTAAAGGAATTTTTCCTGGGTTTTGAGAAATGAGGCATCTGCATCCCAGCTAAGATTATATGTGCCCAGTTCACAAAATTCAGAATTCAAAGTTTCAGACACCATTTTAGGCATGAAACAAAAATGTTACTTTACGAGATATATGTTTATTGGAGAAGCAATTTTTTTTCTTTAGGTTTGTAGAAAATATCCCACATTGAATGACATCTGGAGCCAGAATTGTTACCTAGTAGAAACCTTTCTCAGCCTGTTTTCCTGCCTTTCTGTAGTTTCCCTCCTCTGATACCTATGGCTCACTGTGCCACTTTAAAATTTTTTTTCTCCTGGAAGCATTCCCCTTCCTTCTTCATTTAACAGAATTCTCCTCCTCCCAAAATTTAGCTTTCAGCTAATTGTCTGATGAAAAGAATCTCTTAAATAACTTTCACTCCCAGGCCTTGAAAAATAGCCATGTCATGGGCTAACTATCTCATTTTCAGCCAGGAATCCTGTTCTTTCAAAGGAAATAACCAGGAAAAAGGATATTTAAGAAATATGTAGCATATGGTAAAAGAGAAAACTGACTGTACCTCTGAAATCAAATGGGCAACTCACCTATGTATGTAACTGATTTCTCTTCCAACAAGAGGTAACAGTAATGGCTATGTGTTTCAGAAGGAAAAGAATATCTCAGATGCAGATACTAGATTTCAGTCTGGAATAGAAACAGTGCTTGTTAATTTTTTAAAATTTACATTTTTGTAAAGGAGAAGTAGCCTCATCCATTCCTCCACAACTATGAAAAGAGACAATAATGACAAGGCAAACCTTTTTTATACTTACATTTCTAACTAGACATATCTCAGAGGCAAGTGTAACTGTGGCTTGTCTTGTCATAATTCAAAGCTGAGCACTATTGGTTTAAGGAAGAGTTACATATGCACTTTTGGTTATGTTTTCTCTTATGCATCTCTTGAGTATTGGACATAGATCTTCTATGTTCCCATCTCCTGCAAATCTCAAGGGTATTACCATTTATCATTGCTAAAACATTATTGAATCAAAAACCCTCTCCCAAATTTAAAATGCAAAATGATTTCCATGAATTCTACATAGGGAAAAGGAAGATAAAATCATGGTTGATGGAAGAAAACTTCAAATCTTGCTTTTACTGTGATTGAAGGTCTCATCTATCTGAGCAGAGGGACAAGTTACCCTCCAAATTATTCGCTAAGGTCAAAGGATATTTATTTTGTCTTTTCTGTCTGCTATAAGTGCAAGGGGATCAGTTGAGCTCACAAACAAAAGGGCCCTTGGGTATCCAAGTTCAAAAGTCACTAATGAATCTCCCATCTAATTAATCCTGGCAAAATGATTTTAAATATGCCTCTCTGTTTCCAGTCCCTACAGAGACTTGAAAGTGTAATAGCAGCATTAGATTGTCAAGGTGCTAAGCACACAGGTCAGGTGACTGAGTCTGGCATTTCATTGTTCCTTCCCACATTGACTTAGAGATTCTTGACTCTGTAGAGAAGTTGTTGAGGATTCCCTAGGGCAAGCTATATTTGGAAGAAATTTTCATCAGTCCATTTTTATGGGATCCCGATGTTTCTTCCTCTCTTACTGTTATAGAGACATAGTATTAGGGTGGAGCTATATATACCTATCTCTACCTTCCCCTAGCATTCTCTCTCTTCCAACTCTTAAAAGAGACAACTCAAACCATCTCTTTTAGGACCTCTCAGATAATGACTGAACTTTTTTGCCCTGCTATGATTCTCCACATTCACTCTGGGATTCAGCTACTCTTTTCACATCTAACTGTGAATGTACTATCTATGGACTAAAACTTAATCTTAGTCACATCACCTTCATTTAAAAACATAACATATGTAATTTTTTTTCAGCAAATATTGTATTCATTTGCAATAACAGTCCTATCCCATTAAGTTAATGCATTGAAAAGTTTTTTTTTTAGTTGCAAGATGAAAAATAATTTTAACCATTCCTCTTTGGCAATGTGGTACACTTCCTGAGTTTTAATTCACACAAATAATAGGCAATAATAAATTATATTGAAATATATGTGTTATGTCACAGCATAAGCATTATCTACCATCTTTAAAATTAACTTCTCTTTCTCTTCTTTCTTCTCCATGATAAAAATACCCTTAATATATAAGGGTTTCAATACGTAGTTAAACATTTCATCTTCATTCTTTTTTACTCTTGGTCTATTATTGAATTGATAAGAGTTCTGGAGTTTTATAAAATTGTTTTTCTCTAAAATATTGTTTTCATTGTGTAAATTATCTCCCAACTGCATTCATTTCATTTTGAAGCAGAACTATTTCTAGTTTCCTTGAATCTTCAAATTACTTTCATTTCATAATTTTTGCTTATACTAAAATGATTTAGGCAGTACTAAATAGAAAGACATTCTTAATTTCCAAATTTTGGTTATCATAAGAAGGGCTGTTATAAATCCATTTGTTCATGTAAATCCTTTTCCTCCTTGGATCTATTTGAGAATTAGTCATAGTAGTTGTTTGACAGAGTGAAAGAGCATGCACAATTTAGTAACTTTTACATTATAATTTTATATTGCTTTACAGAATGCCTTGCAACAATGTACAGTTTCATCAGCATTACATTGCTGTACCTGTTTTGTCATAGGCCCTCAAACATTTATCAGTGTACTTTTTGGTTATCTTGGAACCACAAGATTCCTTTTTTTTTTTTTTTTTTTTTTGAGTTTTCAGGGCTTCAGAGAATTTTTTCATGTGGTTAATTTACAACTTGAATTTTTTCCTTTGAAAACTGTCTGTTCATATTATTTAATTATTCATGTGTTGAGAAATGGTTTTTAATTTTTATAAATTTGAATTAATTTCTTTTTGAGAACTTATCATAGAAACTTACTGCAAAGATTGTTTTCCCTTTCCCCCAATTATCTCTTTCTTTTATGATTTTCACCACATTAGATATGGTGGTACAAAACTTTAATTTTATTTAATAATTTGTTCATTTTGGGGGAGGGGGGTTTGATCCTATCTCTTTTTTAATCAAGAACTCTCTCTAATCTAGAGATATATGAAATATGAAAGGTAATTTCTACCTTGTCCCACTACTTTCTTTAAGATATGACTTTTTCCATTCAATTATGAATCCATTGAGAACTTTTCTTAGTGTGTGTTGTGAGTTATTACTTTAAGCCCATTTTTTCCTATAATATTGTCTAGTTTTCCTCACAGTTTTTGACAAATAGTGAGCCCTTCAGGAAACTAAAATCATAAAAAAAGGAGTAAAACATGAGTGACCAAGGGGAAAAAAGGGAAAAAACCCTGAAAGTACCTAAAATTCTAGGAAGAAGAAATTTCAAAAACTTGAGCAAAAACTAATAAATAAAAAGAAAAAAAACTAACAAAAGAAGGCAATATGGTCTCCAGATATAGCTAATGAATTTGGATACTTAAGAATAAATACTTAAAAAGGAAAGAAAATGACTCATCATTTGAGGAGATGGACTCTGTGGAATTTGAAAAGAGCATGAGAATTATGAGAGCAGAATTTATGTCTTCTATAACAGAAATAATGAACAGAATAGAAAAAAAAACTTGAATGTATAATGGCAAGTGTCACCTAAGAAGCAGATGCTAAATAAATATATTGAGAATGCAAATATCTAGAAGTGCTGAAAGAAAAGAGGCAAAAAGTAAGAACTTTAACATAAAATAAATAAAATATGATTACTCTGTACACAGATCTCAAAGACAGAATGCAGAGAGAGAAATTAAAGAGTAGAGGTCTTCCAGAAAAAAAAAAGACAGGCAAAAAGCTTGAACACCATAATGAAGGAAATAATCTTATTAGTCAGTCTTGTTTGTAACTTCATTCCATAGATGTTTCCTGCTAACAATAAATCATTCTTGCAAATACATACTACTAAATTTATATGAAAGTATATTTTAAACAAATGATATGTGGTTGTTTCTAAGAAATAACAAGTTTTGGAAGTAAGATCAATCATTAAACTGGCAAATTTGATATGTAACAGCATAGAAAATCTGAATGTTAATGAAAAGTTATTTGAGATAGAGCCTAATTTCTTAAAGTATAATGCTATTACATGTCATACATATCCATATTCCTCATACCCATTTACTAGTCAGTAGGCCTTTTTGTGATTTCTAGTACTTTTCTACCACAGAAAGCCTTTTTGTGAATATTTTGGTTCACATAAGACCATTCTTTCTTTTATGTCCTTGTGTTACATGCCTAGAACTGGGATTTTTATGTCAAAGGTATGCACAATGCATATAATTTCAAATTGTGTTTACATAATGATTGGATAAATGTACAACTTCTAATAAATTTTGACAGATTCTTTCAATATTGTTAAAATTTTTATCACCTTTGCTGATTTGTGTGATGTGATATGATTTGAAACCTCAGAATTTTTTCAACTGCCATCTTTCTTATTATTGCCGATCTATAGCAATCTTCTATTTGATTGTAAAACATTTTATTTCTTTTGTTATAACTTGTTTTTTAAATATATTTTGACAGTTTACCCATTGAGGTATGGTTTTTTGTCTTCTATGTTTTATGTTTAAAATTTATTTTGGCTATCAGTTCCTCATCAGAGATATTTGGTGAAGATTTCCTCCTTTCTCCTCTCTTCAAGTTTATAGCTTCCAAGATTAATTTTGTTTTTGTAAAAGCTTTTCAATTTCATGTAGTGGAATTATCATATATTTTATGTTTTATAATTATTTTGACTTTTTATTTGTTAGTTCTGTTCCTAGGTATAGGTATGAAAGTTATGTGATCTTGTTCTCTATAAATTTAGTTTTGTTATAATTTTTGGTATTAAATAGTGCATCCATTTTATATTATTATGATATAAATTGTTGTTCCACCAATTTGCTTTTCTATATCTATCTGTACATATGTGTGCATATTTCACCAATACCACCAATTTATTGGAAAATTATATTCCTTCTTCATTCAGAATTCTAATTATTATTTCCTTTGAGATGCTAAAAGTTTTGTGCTTTTAGCAGAAATGAAGTTGTCTTTTATTTTGTCTTGTTCTTTAAAGCACAGCTTCTTTGTGATATTTTTCCTCACATGGCATCTCATAACTGAATCTAGGGGTCATGAAATTATGGTTTATTAGCAGTAAATGCTTAATTTGTCTACCTATATCATATACCTATATTTAGGGTCACATACAAATTTCTTGGGTGAAAAGGATCAGTGAGTAGAAAGCTTCTTAAACCCCTGCTCTAACATATGTGACATTTTGGTATTATAATGATATACTATAAAAAGTAGCATAGAAATACAGTTATTTTTATTGCACTGATATAACAATGGATTAAAATACTCTTATTTCTTTGAATGAATGAATGGAAACTTTTTTATTAAGAATATGCTATATTTGTTGGTGGAACTGTGAATGGATCCAGCCATTCTGGAGAGCAATTTGGAACTATGTTCAAAAAGTTATCAAACTGTACATACCCTTTGACCCAGAAGTGTTTCTATTGGGCTTATATCCCAAAGAGATCATAAAGGAAGGAAAGGGCCCCACATATGCAAGAATGTTTGTGGCAGCCCTTTTTGTAGTGGCTAGAAATTGGAAGCTGAATAGATGCCCATCAATTGGAGAGTGGCTGAATAAATTATGGTATATGAATGCTATGGAATATTATTGTTCTGTAAGAAATGACCAGCAGGACGATTTCAGAGAGGTCTGGAGAGACTTGCATGAAGTGATGCTGAGTGAAATGATCAGAACCAGGAGATCATTATATACGGCAACAACAATATTATATGATGATCAATTCTGATGGACATGGCTCTCTTCAACAATGAAAGGTTTCAAACCAGTTCCAATTTTTCAGTGAAGAAAGCCATATACACCCAGAGAGAGGGATATGAAATGTGGAGCACAACATAACATTTTCATGCTCTCTATCAATGTTTGTTTGCATTGGGTTTCCTTTCTCAGATATTTTTTGTTCATGTAGATATGATTGCTCTTGCACAGCAAGATAAGTATGGAAATATGTATACATATATTTGACTTGTCAAGTATTTTAATATAATTAACTTGTAGTGGATTTCCTTCCATCTAAGAGAGGGGAGGGGATTAGGGGGAGAAATTTGTAACAGAAAGCTTTGTAAGGATCAATGTTGAAGAAATACCCATACATATGTTATGCAAATAAAAAGCTTTAAAATAAAAAAAGAATATGCTATATGCAAAAAAAAAATATGCAATGAGCTGGGGACACAGATAGTAAAGGGAGACAGTTCATGATTCTATGGAGTTATCACTGGAGATGACAATCAGGTGTAAGAATAAATCTAAGCCCAGGTCTGGCATGTTGGAAGACATTTTTTTTTAGACAGTGCAGAGACAAGGTGAAATTTAATAAAACAATTTGGTACTCTCATTATTTCACATTCTGAAATATAAGATGTCCTGGACAAGTATAATAACAGTGATGGTAATTACTTATAGTGAAAGTGTTACAGCTTTTAAAAGTTTTTCAGTCAAAGAACCCTTGTGAGTTTTGTGTGTTAAAACATTTATTCAAATGACATAAATAATTGTCCTATAAATTATGTTGTACCTTGGCTACTTTCCTTCTTTACCCTTTTGGGAGACCTTTCCCTCCCTCCATCCTTCTCTTTTTTCCCCCTCTCTCCCTCCCTCCCCCTCTCTCTGTCTCTGTCTCCCTCTGTGTGTCTCTCTGTCTCTGTCTCTCTCTTTCTTCCTTTCTCTAATTTTTGATTGACCTGAGTTAACTGGCTTCCAATGAAATAGTTCCTTTACTGTGTACTGTCTGTTATATATTCTCCTGTGTATGTTTCTGTGATTTTTCTTTTGCTATTAATTTGGATAAATGGTTTTATTTGCTATTAACAATGTGCATTTACTATGAAATGGTATTTGTTGGAAAAGTGTTCAAGACTTGGATATAGAAAATGGGGTCCTCCTTTCCTCATTAATCAGAAGTTTAGCTTAAACTGAAAAACCATATGCCCCAAATGAATAATATTAAAAAATCAGATAAATTGCCAGTTCACTATCCTTTTTCTTTGAGAAGAGGAGAGTGGTCCACTTTGTGAGTCAAACATCCTACTTCCTCTATTGGCAGAAAACAAAGTTTCCCTTAGAGAAGGGCAGAGACTAAAGTTCTGCCTAACTTTGAACAACACAGTGAATCCTCCATGCTATTTGTGGGTGAGAGCCCTTGTTACATGTATTCATGAAATGTATTTTTAAGTTCAAAATAAGAAAAAAATAGGAATATATTTAATGAATGAAGAGGGGGGAAACCATTCTATTTCAAGTGTAAGTATCAATGTGACAGAGCAGAAAACATATCAAATATATTGTAAGACATAAAATAATCTGCTTTTTTGTGGGTAGGAGTGCAGAGTGTTTGAAGTGAATATCTATCTATCTAGACAGGTAGGGTAGAAACTGATTCTGTTGAGCCTCAAATGCCAAACTATGAATTCTATACTTTTCTCAGGAGGCAATGAAGAAGTTTGGGACAACACTTCCTGCATCCCAGGAGTAGATCTCAACTTTAAAAGTTACAAAATAGGGGAAAAAATTTTAAAAATGAGTAAGAAACAAAAGCGAATCTTGACTATGGTGACAGGGAAGATCAACACACTAAATCAGAAAAGGACAAAATCCCCACATATGAAACCTCAAAGAAGGATATGGTTTGATTTTAGGCTGAAGAAACCTTCTTGAAAGAGCTCATAAAGAATTTTAAAATTGTACATCTAAAAGATGTACAAGAAAAATTGGGCAAAGAAACAAGTGTGTAAGAAAGACTCAACCGCTTCCCCCAAAACATCAATTACTTAAAAATACAATTTGGAAATAAAATTTCCAAAGGCAAAAAACAAAAATAAAAATACATTAAAGCAATCAATTCCTTAAAATGTTCAATTAGTGAAATCCAAAACAAATCTACTGAAGAAAGCAGTACTTTAAAAGTAGAATTAATCACATGGAAAAGAAGATACAAAAGATAACTGAGAATATCATACATTAAAAACTGAACTGGGCAAATGGAAGCTAATGACTCTATGAGACACCAAGAATAAAAGAAACAAATTAAAAAGAAAGAAAAAAATAGAAGCAAATTGGAAAAACAATTGACTTAAAAAATAGATACAGGAGAGGCAATTGAAAAATCGTTCTACTACCTGAAAGTCACGACCAAAAAAAAGAGCCTAGATAGCATACTACAAGAGATAATTATGAAAAACTGCCTTGATATGCTAGGAAGAGAAGGCAAAATAGTCTTTGAAAGAATATATTGATTACCTCCTGACAGAGATCCAAAAATATTTTTGCAAAACTCCAGAACTATAAGTTCAAGGAAAAAATACTACAAGCTGTCAAAAAAATTATAAAAAAAAAAGTATCCGAGTCACAGAATTACCCAGGCTTTGGCAGTTTCTACAATAAAGGATCAAAGGGTCTAGAATATCATATTTTAGAAAGCAAATGACATTGGATTATATCCAAGAATCAACTACCCAGTAAGACAGCCACATCTTTCAAAGGAGTATTGGAAATGGACATTCAATGAAATAGGGGACTGCCAATATTTTCTATAGAAAAGACCAGAACTAACCAGAAAATTTGCTCTACAAGATTCAAGAGAAACACAAAAAATCAAACAGCAAAGGAAAACAAAAACATTATTTAAAAGTTAAACTGTTTATATCTCTACATTGGAAGGTAATACTTGCAACTCTTGAGAACTCTATCATTCATTAGGACAACTGGAAGAGGAATACATGGAGAGAGGGTGTGGTATAAATTGATGTTGTGATATTATTTTAAAAAAAGGCATTAATACTGGGAGAAAGTAAAGGGGAGGTAAAACAGGGTAAATTAAGTCACATACAAACCTATTAAAGTAGAGGGAAAGAGGGAAGGAGATGAGCATTTTTGAAACTTGATCTCACCAGTTTTGGCTCAAAGAAGAAATAACATACACACTCATAGGTGTGGACATTTTTCTTATCCTCAGAAGGAGGATAAAAGGGAAAGAAAAGAGAGGGGCTAGATAGAAGGGAGAACTGAAAAAGTAGGGGAATGAAGTAAAAGGTGGAGATAAGATGATAGAAAAAATGGCAGGTTGAGGGAGGGGTTGGTCAGAAAGAAATTGCTAGGGTGGAGAAACAGGGTTGAAAGAGAAGGAAAAAAATATATGCAGGAGAGAAAATAGCATGAAGAGAAATTCACAGTTGGTAATCATAACTGTGAATGTGAATGGGATGAAGTATAAAACAGAAGTTGTTAATAGATTGGATTAAAAATCAGAATATGTTTACAAGAAACAAATCTGAAACAGAGAGATAAAACAGATGAAACATGAAGTAAAAGTAAAAAGCTGGAGCACAATATATTAGGCTTCAGCTGAAGCACCAAAGCAGCATTAGAAATTCTAATTTGAGAGAAAGCAAAACCCCCAAAGATCTAATTAAAAGAAATAAGGAAGTTACATCTTTTTAAAAGGTACCATAGACAATGAAGTAATATTAATACTAAACATATATGGACCAAGTGGTATAGCATCCAAATTTTTAAGAGAAGAAAAAACTTAAGCTGGTTACAAGAAGAAACAGACAGCAAAACTCTATCATTGGGGGAATTTAATCTTCCCCTTTCAGAATTAGATAAATCTAACCACAAATAAACAGGAATGAAACTAAGGAAGTTTATAGAATATTAGAAAACATAGATATGATATACCTTTGGAGAAAAGTGAATGGAGATAGAAGGAATATACCTATTTCTCA
The DNA here is from genome assembly GCA_023553655.1 of Myrmecobius fasciatus. Lineage (NCBI taxonomy): Eukaryota > Metazoa > Chordata > Mammalia > Dasyuromorphia > Myrmecobiidae > Myrmecobius > Myrmecobius fasciatus. Next base: position 80,655 of record JAJPUD010007355.1, on the reverse strand, counting down.
GTGACACATGGCATTTAGACAAAAACTGACTGTATATTTGGACAAAAATCCCTCACAGTCAAATGCAGAAAGCAGAAATAATAATTGCATCTTTTTCAGATCATGATGAAATAAAAATTACTTTCAATAAAGGGCCAGGGAAAGGTAGACTAAAAACCAACTAGAAACTAAACAATCTAATTATGAAGAATGAGTGGGTCAAATAACAAATCATAGAAACAATCAATAATTTCATAGAAGAGAATTATAATGAGAAAACATACCAAAACTTATGAGATGCAGCCAAAGCATTTCTTTTTTTTATTAAAGCTTTTTAGTTGCAAAACATATGCATGGGTAATTTTTCAATATTGATCCTTGCAAAGCCTTCTGTTCCAAATTTTTCTCTCCTTCCTCTCCACCCCCTCACCTAGATGGCAGGTAGTCCAATACATGTTTACTATGTTAAAATATATGACAAATCCAATATATGTGTACATATTTATACAGTTATCTTGCTGTACAAGAAAAATCAGATGTACAAGGAAAAAAAAACCTGAGAAGGAAAACAAAATTCAAGCAAACGTTAACAGAAAGTGTGAAAATGCTGTGTTGTGGTCCATGCTCAGATCCCACAGGCATCTCTCTGGGTTTAGATGGCTGTCTTCATTACTGAACAATTGGAACTGATTTGAAACATCTCATTGTTGAAGAGAACCATGTCCATCAGAATTGAACATCATATAGTCTTGTTGCCCTGTGTAATGATCTCCTGGTTCTGCTCATTTCACTTAGTGTCAGTTCGTGCAACTCTTTCCAGGCCTCTGTGAAATCATCTTGTTGGTTGTTTTCTTACAGAACAATAATAATCCATAACATTCATATACATAATTTATTCAGCCATTCTCCAACTGATGGGCATCCATTCAGTTTCCAGTTTCTAGCTGCTACAAAAAGGGCTGCCACAAAATTTTTTTGCACATGTGGATCCCTTTCCCTCTTTTAAGATTTCTTTGGGATATAGGCCCAGTAGTAGGCTGGGTCAAAGGGTATGCACAGTTAGATCACTTTTTGAGCATAATTCCAAATTGCTCTTCAGAATGGCTGAATTCGTTCACAGTTCCTCCAACAATGCATCAGTGTCCCAGTCTTCTCACATCCCCTCCAACATTCATCTTTATATTTTCCTGTCATCTTAGCCAATCTGACAGGTGTGTAGTGGTATCTCAGAGTTGTCTTAATTTGCATTTCTCTGATCAATAGTGATTTGGAATACTTTTTCATTTGACTAGAGATAGTTTTAATTTCTTCATCTGAAAATTGTCTGTACATATCCTTTGACCATTTATTGATTGGAGAATGGCAAAGCATTTCTTACTGGAAAATTGATGTCTTCAAATGCTTACATGAATAAAATAGAGAAAGAGGAGATCAATGAATTAAGTATGCAACTAAAAAAGCTAGGAAAAGAAAAAAATTAAACCTCCCAATTAAATACCAAATTAAAATGTCTGAAAATTAAAGGAAGATTAATAAAAATGAAAGTTAAAATCTATTGAACTAATAAAACTAAGAGTTGGTTTTATAAGAAAGCCAAAAAAATAAATAAACATTGGGCTAATTTAACTAGAAAAAAAGAAAAGAAAACCAAATTACTAGCATCAAAATGAAAAGAGTGAAATTGCCACTAAAGAAAAATAAATTAATGCAATAATTAGGAATTATTTAACATTTAAAGAACATTTAATTCTAATACTATATAAAATATTTGGAAAAATAGGAAATAAGATGGAAATGAGCACAAATGCCTCTTGTAATAGAAAAAAGAATTAAAATTGTGTATACTAATAAATAGGAAAAATAAAGGTGGTTGTATAGGATAGATAAGGTGGGGCAGAGTGGGATGTTTAGATTAACAGTTGCTATAAAGTCTGAAGATTAATGGAAATGGGATAAAGAGAGAAGCAAAAGCTGAGGAAAGAAGATCTGAGATGTGTCAGAAGAGGTTCAGTATTAGCACAGCAATTTGAGGTGTGTACATATTAGAAGAAGGAGAAGGGACAGGAAATAAGAGATATATACAAACAGTTTAACAAGGATCAAGAGTAGAATTCATTACTAAAAATGGGTCTAGTAATTATTTACCTCAAAGTCAACCTTAAAGATTCAATAGAAAAATCTACATTATATGCCAATTATATTAATATTGATTTAGATGCATGTCTACATATGTGTAAATGTATGTATATGTATGTGTGTATAGGTATATGTATATGTGTATAAAGGAAAAGTCACTCTCACTAAGTGAAAAGGGTTTGCAGTTCATGTCAGACAGTGTCTAGGACAAACACACACACACACACACACACATGTCCCTATGCTTAATGGGGGGGATGAAAAGGGCAAAAAAGAATGTGCACAGCAAAGAACAAAATAATAACCTACAAAGAAGCAAAGAAAAAATGTACAGTAGTGAATATATAATCTCTTCTATTTTAATATATGCTTTCTTAAAATGGAAATTTATTGTTACATATTTTGAATCATCCTTGATATTCTGCTGGGCACATGACAGTGATTTTTAAAAAAAATTCCTTTTTTGTCTTTTTTATTTTGGTTTTTAAAATTTTTATATTTAGTTTTAGATAAGTTAAAACAAAGAAATAACAAAAACATAACTTGAGAAGGAAAAAATAAATTGTTACTGTTAGCCACCATAAAAAAAGAAAGAAAAAAGAAAAAAGAAAGGCTGCTTATAATGGAGTCCAAGGACACTCTGCCCAATATCTCTGGACATAGATTTAGAGAACTGCCCACCAAATGCCCACAAATCCTTAAAAGTGTCTCCCCTGAATTCAGATTAAGACTCCTTTAGAAAATGTGGGGATAGGCAGTGAGATGCTAGATACTTTATTGTTGTGTCCCTGGTCTGTTTCTGATGCTATTGTTGCATCTTCTTGTCTCTGTGGGCACTGGCTCCAAGGCTGCCTGCTGAAAATCTTTTGCCCAAATTGATTATATTATAGATTCATTAGTGACTTTTAAACAAAAAAATCCCAGGGGCCCAATTATTTTTGTATTTAGTAGGTCCCCTTGCAATATCTATCATAGATAAAATATAATGTCATTTTCCTTAGTGCATAACTTGGAGGGAAACCTGTCTTCCTGCAAAGACTCATCAACTCTACTCTTCTGAAATGAGGCAGGTGTTGATATTACTGATCTTTTCACAATGACCTTTATTTGCCTTTAGCTCCACAAAGACAAATATCAGAGAAAGAAGGTACCTTAGAAATCTATATAGTTCAGTCTGTTCACATTTAAGGTTAGGAAATGAAGCTTTAAAAGTTTAAATATTTGTGCTCAGAATGACAAATATAGTAACTAAGAAATAACTAGAAACCAGGTATTCTAAAATTTGATTTACTGACAAATCCTACCAATTCTAGTACCTAAAAATGGCTGCAAAATTTACAGAAGGATAGGTTCTTTGATCTTATGCTATTGAAGAGTTGAGAAGCTCTTTTTCCCATCATGATTGCCAAGGGATATGAGAGCCAAGGAGAGAGGGCTCTGTCTCTTCTTTCCCTCTGTCCCTGAAGTTTTGGATATAAATGAGAGTGTGAGCTGAGGTGTACATGCCCTTAGAATGAAAATCTTCAGAGCTGGAAGACATCTTAGAATTATATATTTTGTCAAACTTTCACTTTTTCTGGATAAGAAGTTGAAGCTCTGGCTTAGTCATATAGACTATAAGCAAGAGAGCCAGAATTCAAACTCTGGACATTTAACTTTGAGTCAATGATCTTCCCACTGTACCAAACTTCCTTTATTAACACATTGATGCTCAAATTAGACCAGTGATATCTTTAATACTAAATTACTCATCTACAACATGACGTACTATCAGAAAAGTAAGTATGAGGACTACCTGATATGTTATTTTTTCCCTTTTTATGAATGAAATGTGCGGGAATGATTCCTTTTAATTGGAATTAGGGTTCCAGACCTATTAAATTAGCAAATCTCTTGCTTAAATAATTACTAAGGATGGGAGGGATTCTATTCAGTAGGCAAGTATGTCATGCTTTTTTGCCATATGTCTTTTGAATTCCAATCTTTGGAGGAATTAGTTATTTCTTTAACTTTATTCATGAAATTAATTAGGTAGCTTTTTACTTGACAAAATTCCTTATTAAAACAGAATTTCCTGGACTAATTTCTTTTCTTTTTTGTCATATTTTTTAAGACTGGTATAGAGAAGCATAATGCCATAGTCACAGAGCAGCTATATTTCAGTAATACATTTGGCAAAATCCCTTATGAGTAGCAGTATATGAATAAAATGGAGAGATTTGTACTGGATGAAAAGTTTGTTTAGATGTCTTCAGGAGTAGTGGAATGTCCAAAACCAAAAGATAACTATTAGTGGCTCATTCTATTTAAAGGGAATTTTTTAATAGAGTGTCTTAAAAAAACAGTCATTATTATGTTATTATAACACTGATATTAATACCAAATTAAAATCAAAATGATTAATATCATATATATGTATATATAAATATAATAATATCAAGTTATTGCTAGTAAGCAATTAAAATATAATAGCATTTACATTGCTATTGCAATGATTTGGATGAAATAATAGCTGTTATACTTATCAGGCACATCGAGTATGCCATACCAGAAGTTGGTATGCATGGCAAAAAATATAAAACTAGGAGAAATCATTAAGTTATCAGATAATTGAGCGTGATTAAAAAAATCTCACTGGGCTGGATTCCCCATTGATATATAATGACATGTAATCTAATAGCAACAAATATTGAGTCTTTTGTGTAAGTTAAAAAGCAATCAGAATCATGGATACAAAATGTGGAAGATAGCTAAATAGCTATTCCTTTCTTAGGGAAGAGAATATATCATCTGGGGGTTTTGGTGGAATTTACACTTGATATTAATTAGAAATGTGATATTAGCCAAAAATGATAATGCTATCCAGGTCTGCAAAGAAAATCAGGGTATCCAAAAAGAAGTAAATGATAGTCCTAATGTATTCTGCACTGGTAAGACTGTTTTTGTAATATTATGTCAAATTCTGGGTTTCATATTTTAGGAATCAAGACAAACTAGGCCACATCCACATGGGTATGACATGATAATAAGAAAACTGGAGACTGTGCTACATGATAATTAGTTGAAAGGATTGGGCAGGCTTAGTCTAGAGAAAAGAAAACTTAGAGAAGATATGATATTTATATGCAACTATCTGAAGGATTTGAAGAATTGTCATGTGAAAGAGAAGGAACCTTTTTTATGAGTTAGCCCAAGGGTAAAAACAGGAATAAAGGATGGAAGTTGCCAGGAGATATTTAGTCTTGATGTAAGGGGGAAATTTTCAGTGAATTGGAGGATTCCCAAAGTGGAATGGGCTGCATCAATTCAATAAACATAGATCAATATTCCTGTCTGTTGTGTTGTTTATCAATATTGCTTTATAAAATTAGCCACATAATGGGAGCTGATATTCACCATCTTAGTGAGAAGAAAAGAACCCTACTTTCCTAGACTCTGGAGAAATGTTTCCCAGATTTCTTTGTGGGAAATAGTTTAAAGTAACCAAATAAAAATGATTCCTCTAGACAACTAATTTTAGTCTCCTGGGAAATACTTCTTCAGTTTTTCAGATAGATCAGGAACCCTGGAGACACTTTGCAGATGGAAAACATTGCTGCCTAGCTGCCAATGTAATTAATTAGTGGTTTTCAAGTAGGATCTTTCCACCAAATAGTGCCCCCCATAAATGAAATGGGACAACAGGAGTAATTCATTTAGCTTTGTGACATCATCCAGACCCAATTTTATTTAAAGTTTAATTTTATACTAGCCTAAGGGTATAAATTGTAATATGCCAAGTATGACTACTAGCTCAGCCTTGTTTAAAGAGTATAAAATCTCCCCATTACCCGTTCATTCCCCAGTTAAAGTACAAATCCCTCTTTAACCATCATCATTAACATTCAAACATGAATTTGTTTATCAGAACATAACCAGTAAGACAGACAGCTGATAGGCCCATAGGAAAATGAGAGAAATTGTTGGGTGTATTTTGAGAAAAGAGATTGTAATGAGCTAGAAAAGGAAATGGCAAAACATCCAATATCTTAGCAAAGGAACTCCCAAATAGGGTAATGTAGAATTGGATATGACCAAAATAATTGAACAACAACAAGTAAGGCATTGAATTTAAAATTTTTGATAAACAATTGGTAATGGAAAACTGAAGGTTTGTAGAGGGAATAGAAGTGGCTACGTAGAATTAAATTCATGGAAATGTATAAGGTCACAATGACATTCTGTGTTAGTAGCATCTTCTATTAAACACGGACATGCCAGATTGTTAGACACAACATTTATTCATAGCTATAGAATTCTTGGAGATTTGTTCCAGAAAGCTAGTCAAATAATTAAGTCCTAAGGAAAATAATTTTACATAAACAAGAAAGATTTTATTCTTTAAAAAGGATAAAATACACAAAGAAGAAAAAGACTGTCTAAACTGGTATTTTGCAAGTGTATCCCAAGCAATATGAATTGTATCAGAAAATTATTTCTCATCATAATAGCTAATATCTGTGACACTTGAAGTTTGTATAGCACTGTTCTCATTGCAACCCTATGAGGAAACGTCCTGCGTATGTCAAAATATTCCCTTTGCAAAGGAAGGAACTGAAACTTGAAGAGTTGTGTAATTTGTTCAAGATCACTCAACTAAGGCCAGTGGCAGGATTGTAATCCAGGTTTCCTATTTATCAAATGCTGCTTTTAAATACCAACTAAGAAGATGTATATGTATCAAACATATAGCTATAGCTATAGATGTGTGTGTGTGTATGTGTGTGTGTGTGTGTGTGTACTATGTGTAATATGCATGTCTTTTTTTTTCTTTTTTTGGTATGAAATTTTTCCTTTGGATTTTTTCCTTTTTTTAAACCATTTTTTTTTCTCCTGTAGAAATTTCTTATTCTTCCTAGCCATTATATGTGCATTTTGTCAATATATTTCAAGTCCCAAGTATACTATAGTCAAATTAGTTTGTGACATGTCAGGTTAAGTCTAAAAGCCATAGGGAAACTGATTAGGCAGGAGATGGAGTTGAGAATGTCTAGAGGGAGGAGACCTGATTATAGGAAACCTGGGTCAAGCAAGGCTGAATTTTTATTCTAGAAGTCTGTGAAGATAAAACCTAGGCTCCCCAGATCTTGGATCTTTAGGAGCATCTATCAGCTTCTCTAGGGAAGTTAGTGATCTTAGGTGATCTTTTAGGGAAGAGATTTTTAACATGGAATTTCAGTGGGATTCTTGAATTAGTTTTTAAAGAATTTTGATAACATTTTGAATGTAATTGATTTTCTTGGTAATCCTATGCATTTTTTTCATGTGATTCTGAGAAGAGATTCAATACTTTCTCTGTATTGCCAGAGGGGTAAACATCACAAAAAAGGTTAAGAATCACTTATTTTGAGGAAGGATGTTTACTATTTGCTTCATAATACCTCTGAAAGTGTCATAAGATCTTTAAATCTCTGTTCTGAACCAGCACTATAGTCTAGTGTGATTTTGTTCATAAATTGCTAACTGCCTACTTCACAATATTGACCAGATGATATTCTATAAAGGACTCTTTTTTATGAAAGGATCATTTCTTTAGATTTCATTTTACGATATTCTTTTCAGTAATAGCATGTATATAAATAAATATATGTATACTTAAAGATTCTTGCCCACATAGATACATTAAAATATATTATTATATATTTTTGTATAGCACATTAGACTATATTTGAGTTTTCTAAAATCTTAATGAAGTTTTAATCTTTAATAACTTCAAATTTTTTCCAATGCTTTTGGCTTTAATAGGTTAAAGAAATTTTAAGAGTTAAGACTGAAAAAAGATTTTTGAACAATCTATATCTAAATTTATAGGCATACACTTTTGTGTGAATAAAACATATATATAATCACATGTATATTGAAGTTTTATGCATGGTTCATTATACATGTGGACCCTTACATGCATATATATTCACATATGTAAACATATACATATATAGAATGCATATGTGCATCAATCTTTCAGAAAAAATTTGATAACCAATGTTATCTTAATAGCCTTTTTTCCCCCCAAGTCTATGAAAAAAATAAAGACAGAGTTTGTGACTTGTGTAGCCTTTCCTGACAGTTCTAGCTTGTCAACTTGTTTTGTAATCTTATTCCTGAGGTCCAATGTCTTTCTGATATTTTACATACAGATTTGACAGAAGTCTGATGGCAGGAATGAGAAACCATTCTGGGATAACTTTATTCATCCTGCGGGGATTAACAGATGACCCTCGCCTTCAGGTTCTACTTTTTATTTTTCTGTTTCTCACTTACCTTTTGAGTGTAATTGGAAATCTTACCATCATCACTCTCACCTTGGTGGATCCTCGTCTTAAAACCCCTATGTATTTTTTTCTCCGTAATTTCTCCTTTTTAGAAGTTTCATTCACAACTGTCTGTATCCCCAGATTTCTCTACAGCATGTCAACTGGGGACAATACTGTGACTTATAATGCTTGTGCCATGCAGTTATTTTTTGTTATTCTCTTTGGGGCAAGTGAATTTTTTCTTCTCACTGCTATGTCTTATGACCGCTATGTGGCCATCTGCAAGCCACTGCATTATACAACTATAATGAATAATAGAGTTTGTATTCAGCTCATTATTTTCTCCTGGTTAGCTGCAATAATGCTAATCCTCCCACCACTAAGCTTGGGTCTTAAGCTGGAATTCTGTGACTCAAATGTCATTGATCACTTTGGCTGTGATGCATCTCCCATCTTACAAATCACATGCTCAGATACAAAATTAATAGAACAAATTGTTTTAGTCTTTGCTGTGTTGACCCTCATGATCACCTTAGTATGTGTGATTCTGTCATATGTATATATTGTCAGAACAATCTTGAAATTCCCCTCTGCCCAGCAAAGAAAAAAGGCTTTTTCAACTTGTTCCTCCCATATGATCGTTGTCTCCATCACCTATGGCAGCTGCATCTTCATCTATATCAAACCCTCTGCAAAGGAAGGAGTGGCTATAAATAAGGTGGTATCAGTCCTCACAACCTCAGTTGCCCCAGTGATGAACCCCTTCATTTATACCTTGAGGAACAAACAAGTGATTGATGCCTTTAGGGACTCTCTAAAAAAGATTGCCTTCTCTCTAAAAAATAAGGCTGCCCAGATCAAAAGATCTATTTGCAAAAAATGAATCATGCCTAATCTTTGGAACCTACTTACTGCATGTTATCTGGAAGATTAATCGCCTCAGATCTCTATCACTTACCTCCATAATCCCTTCTCCTCCATCTCAATTAATCAAAGTATTTCTTTCTTATTCTTTTATCCAACTTCAACTGTGACTTTTTTCATTATGTTGGCCTAAGAATCAATATCCAGAAAATAATGCAAATATACAAATACATGACTTGATCTTTACTGCCAAAAAATAATAAACATAAATCAAAGCTCTTTTTTATATGCCACTATTTTTCTTAAGTTGAAAGCTTCAAATGAGCATAATTTATTTCTTATTATATTGTTCATCTCAATTTACTGTTATTTCTGCATATCAGTGCTATGTTATCAGTGGATGATAGTGAGCTATAAGGACCTTCAAAAATGTCCCCTATCAGTGTTAAACTGTTCAATAGATTCCAATATTTGTATTTCTGTCTGTCTGTCTGTCTCTTTTTATATTGTAGTACATAGACTAAGACTAAAATTTTTTATCTCACTACATTTAAGAAAAGTCAGCCAAAACTTTTTGTTTGAAAGCTTAGAAACAATTCAAGCAGGATTATGCATTTACAGAATTTGATTCCTGTTTTTAGAGGGTTTGTTTAATTGGAATAAAGATAAAATTGTTGATGGAACATTCTAACATAAGAGCCTTTAGCTCTAAATCTATTATATTATTATCTTATGACCTGACATGGAGCTAAAGCAAGGAGGAGACAGCCCATGGGCCTCACTTATATACAAAAAATGCTAAGAAGATCACAGGAAGATTTCCAGTATGTTGGATGCTTACCATGTGGAATATTAATGAGAAGATATGAACAAAAGTTACTTACAATAACCATATATAAACAAATTGTGATCGCAGTATTGATGTGTGTATGTGTTCATTCATCAATAAATAAATATATCAATTTCATCTTGGAATTACAGCAACAATTTAGCTGACTATCATCCAACATAATAAATTTTTTTAGCTAAAACTTTGATAAATACATTAAAAATTTTTGACCATCATCTTATACTTTTCTTCAAGTTAGACATAAAAGTATGAAAAAGAACAGAATCACGGTAAGATTCAAAAGACTTTGCCAATTATATATATATATGCCAAGTCATTAATAACTAGCCATTGAATTTAATTACTAAATTCACCTCACTTTATATTTGGTCCACATCATTCCATATTATCTAAAAGGGTATTATAGGGCAGTTAGGTGACACAGTGGATAGAGCACTGGCCTTGAAGTCAGGAAGACCTGGGTTCAAATTTGGTCTCAGACACTTGACACTTCCTAGCTGTGTGATCCTGAGCAAGTCACTTAACCCTATTATAAATAAATAAATATTTTAAAAGGGATATTATGACACTTTGTTAAATATATTACTGAAACATAGGTATAGTGTATATAAAGTTATTTTCTGATTTAGATTCTGACTACTTTGTGTATTGGATTTATCAAGGAAACTTTTGATCTTGGGAATCATGATGTTTAAAGTCCTTGAGAGCACAGGCTATAGACTTTTTTTAGAAAGTTGCAACTCTCCTTTTGTACAATCAACAATAGGAAAAAGTTGTGGAAACCCACTTTCTTCTTCCTCTTTTTTTTTTTTTTTTGTTTTGCTTTTGGTACTGTTCACCAATGTTTTCTATCTCTTGGACTTCCTGCTGATAGGAATTCGATTTCTCTTCTTATTCCTCTCTAAATTGCCTCAACTGGTGTATATTAGTGGGAACATGTGTTTGCCTATGCTACTTTGAATCCATAACTACATTTTACCTTTTCTTTCCCTAAGTACCAATCATTGAGAATAAAGTTCTTTGAAGCTGAAAAGTAATCTAATGGGTAATGAAATTACCTGAAGTACTGATGTGGGTAAATACTATGGTACATGTGGGAAAGAGTTATTGCTACATTTGATTATGGGATGTTTGTATTTTTTGATTGTCATGTTCATTTTTTTTAAAAAGGTATATATTTAACAATTGAAGAGAGGAACTATTCTATTCCAAACATAAATAACATGTGAGTTAAGTATAAGAGAGATAATATAAAATATATTGGCAGATATAAAAGTCACATTTTGGTGGGGGAAAATGTCTGGAGTGAAAATTATATGAAAAAAGCTATAAAGATAGGATGGAAACAAATTGGGTAAAAGCCTTGAATGCCATACTAAGAAGTCTATACTTTTCTCAGGAGGCAATGGAAGACACTGAAAATTTTTTGAGTGAAAGAATGGCATGAAGAGGTGTACAGGTAAAAAAAACATAACTTTTTACAGTGGTAAAGATTAAAGGTACAGATTAGAGGGAAAGAGTGAAGATATGGAATAAATATATATTACATATAAATTCATATATATATGTATATATTCACAGATTTCAGTCAACTTTATGATTACAGACATCATCATTTCCTATTAAGCTTTGTGGCACAGATAGTGCTTCTAGTCTCCTAGTCTCAGAGTTTTCTCTTTTGATCTCCTTGCTCTGTGTCTATTTTTTAAAAATAATTTATAAGTAGCTAATAATGCATTCCTTCAGAAGCTATGGAATCTGCCTGCAAGATCTCAAAGTTTGGATAACTCAATGCTTGTCAAGAAATCTTTGGTCTTCTGTAGATTTTCTGTACTTCTACATTTCATAAATCTCTTCACCAAGTAGTCAATAAAGAAAAAAAATATTGAACAACTACTTTGTACAAGACATTATAACCAATGTTGTAGAAGGTAAAAAAAAGTACATGGCATGGCTCCTTAATCAACAATAATTTATTAAACACTTACTACATAGAAAACTTTGTCATAAACACTATAGAACTAATCACAAAGAAAGAAAACTATGCACACTACTCCCAAGGATATTAAATTCCTCATCTCCAGAAACTTGCAAACTAGTGGGGAGATAAGTTCATGTCTCAGTGTAAAGAAAAGTTTCCCAATAATGAGAAAGGTTAGAAAATGGAATGTTCTGTCCATACAGGTGGTAAATTCCTCATCAGCAGAAGTCTTTAGTTAGTGACTGGATAACTTTTAATCAGAGATTTTGGAGAAGGTATTCCTAGGAATTAATAAATTACTGAACTTTGTGTTAGAACATGAGATTAGAAATGAGCACGAATGTCTCTTCTTACAAAAAAAAAATCAAAACTGGTTATATATGAATATACATATATGTTCATGATAATTAGCATGAAAAAAGAAGATTTCTTAGAATGTAGTCCAGGAATAGTATACCCAGCATTCCAGGAACATAGGACAATCCACCAAATTTGGCTTACAAAAACACCTCCTCAAAACTGTCTCCCCTGAGTTCAGATTAAGAATCCTTTAGAGGAGGGAAAGGGACCCACTTGTGCAAAAACATTTGTGATAGCCCTTTTCATAATGGCAAAAACCTGGAAACTGAGTGGATACCCATCAGTTGGAAAATGGTTGAATAAGTTATGGTATATGAATGTTATGGAATATTATTGTTCTATGAAAAATGATCAGGAGGATAATTTTAGAAACACCTGAAGAGACTTACATGAATTGATGTGAAGTGAAATGAACAGAACCAGGAGATCATTGTACATAGCAACATCAGTAATCAATTCTGATTAACTTGACACTTTCCAACAATGAGATGATTGATGCCAGTTTCAATGATCTTGTGATGAAGAGAGCCATCTACACCCAGAGACAGGATTGTAGGAACTGAATGTGGATCACAACACAACATTCTCACTCTTTTTGATGTTGTTCACTTGCATTTTGTTTTCTTACTCATTTTCTTTCATTTTTAATCTGATTTTTCTTGTTCAACAAGAGAATTGTATAAATATGTTAATACATATTGGATTTAACATATATTTTAACATGTATAACAACAAAAGAGATCTTTAAAGAATTTGGGAAGGAGTATGAAATGACTGACACATTCTTCTTCATGTGCCTCATTGTTGTGTCCTTGGCCTATTTCTGATGCTATTGTTGCATCTTCCAATCTCTCTGGGCACTGACTCTAAGATTTCTAGTTGCCCACATAGATTATATCATAAATTCATTAGTGACTTTAAAATCAACCTCTTCTCCCCAAGTCCAAATATTTTTGTATTTCAGTAGATCCCTATAAACTTGTAACAGACTAAGCAGATAAAATATAATGCCATTTTCTTCTTAATGTATTATTTGGAGGAAAATCTGTTTCCCTTCCAAGACTAATCAGATTGAGTCATTTGAACTAAAGATGCACGTTCTGATATCCCTGCCCTTTTATAATGAACTTTCCTTGTCTGTAATGCCACAGAATTTTATAATTTCAATGTCAGAAGGGATCTTAAAAATTAAATAGTTTAACCATCTCAATACAGATTAGGAAACAGGCTTGTGAGGTTAAGTATGCGGATTCATATTTATATATCTAATTAGTAACTTAGCCATACCTTGAAATCTGATCTTTCTGACTCTAGTAATTAGAAATGTCCCCTACATTTACAAAGGGATGTGATCTTTGATACTATACTATTGAAGAGTTAAAAAGGTTTCTCTGTTATGATTAAGACAAGTGAGAAAAGGTGGAGTAAAGACAGGATTGAGTTCTCCCACAACATAAATACCTTTAAATAATGACTCTAAACAAATTTTAGAGTAACAGACCCTGGAAAAAAAATGAAGTGAATCAATTTTGGAGCTGAATACAGCTTAGAAGTTTGTCATGAAAGGTCTGTTGCACTAGGATGAGTGGAGGACAGTTCAGCTAGCCTAGGTCCTAGCAAATCAGGAACAGTCATGAGGAGACTGAATCAATAGTAGTAGAGGCAGTTTCCAGAGCTCGTAGCCCACAGACTCCAAAGATAATGTAGAATGTCATCAGGAAAGATTGACTGCACTAAGGTGAGAGCAGAACACAGTCCAGTGCAGGCCATGCCAACATAGGCCCAGAAAACCAAGAGTAGACTTTGAGTCATTGAATCAGAAGTGACAGTCACTGCTTCCAGAGATCTCAGCCCATGGATGGTAAGGAGGTCAAACAGCTGATTAGAAGGAAATTATAGGGGTCTCATTGTTAACACTAAGGTAGTAGTCTGTTGCTTTGCCCATACTTATGTATGGGCAAATCTGTGCAGAAATCCTAGATGACATTCCAAAAACAAGGAGGAGCACTAGCACAGCAGAGCTTGTGGCCATAATGGAACGGGAACCCTCCTTACAGTCTCAGAGTGGAAAAGTATGCTTGTAGTCATTCACAGATGACTGCACAGATCAGGAGAGTAGAAAACACCTCCATTTAGATCATGCCACTTTGGAAGAATTGAAAACTTATTGAAGAGTTAAAAAGGTTTCTCTGTTATGATAAGACAAGTGAGAAAATGTGGAGTAAAGACAGGATTGAGTTCTCCCACAACATAAATACCTTTAAATAATGACTCTAAACAAATTCTAGAGTAACAGACCCTGGAAAAAGTGAAGTGAATCCCTAGAATTAATTCAGAACACAGTAGCACAAAATGTCTGAAGTTTGCAAGAATACACACTCTGGGGGATGGAGTCAAGTTGATGGAGATTAGACACAGCTCTATTTGACCTCCTCCAAGCTTCCATCAAACAAACAAAACAACAGATTAAGCCTCTGAACTGGTTTTGGAGTGACAGAACCCACAAATATTTGGAGTACAACAAATTTCCAAAAGAAGTTACTTTGCAAGAACTTCAGAAAACTCTGTTTCAATCGAGGAGGGGGGGAGGCTGCTGAGTCTAGACTGAATTACAGGGAGTGTGGGGCAAAGAACTGGAGTGGAGAGCCAGGGCACTGTGGTATTCACACATCAGGGAATCTACTGTGAGGTTCTTAGGCTAATATCCTCTGGTTATAAGCCAGCAGTCCAGTAGATTTGCTCTGAGACACTCAAGGCAAATATAAAAGGCAAATTGTGAGCCTCTGAAAAACAGGACCTGTTCATGCCTACCCAGTACCAGAAGTCAGTTAGCATAACCACTTCATGGCAAACTAAAGCAGCTGTCACACCTTTGCCTTAAGAGCAGATCTCAAATACCACTACACACCTATCAGATTGGCTAAGATGACAGGAAAAGATAATGATGAATGTTGGAGGGGATGTGGGAAAACTGGGACACTGATACATTGTTGGTGGAACTGTGAACGGATCCAACCATTCTGGAGAGCAATCTGGAACTATGCTCAAAAAGTTATTAAACTGGGCATACCATTTGATCCAGCAGTGTTTCTACTGGGCCTGTATCCCAAAGAGATCTTAAAGGAGGGAAAAGGACCCACATGTGCAAAAATGTTTGTGGCAGCCCTTTTTGTAGTGGCAAGAAACTGGAAACTGAAAGGATGCCCATCAATTGGCGAATGGCTGAATAAATTATGGTATATGAATGTCATGGAATATTATTGGTCAGTAAGAAACGGCCAGCAGGATGATTTCAGAGAGGCCTGGAGAGACTTGCATGAACTGATGCTGAGTGAAATCAGCAGAACCAGGAAAACATTATACACAGCAACAAGACTATATGATGATCAATTCTGATGGACCGACAACAAAGATGTGATTCAAACCAGTTCCTATTGTTCAGCGATGAAGATAGTCATATACATCCAGAGAGAGGCCTGAGGGAACTTAGTGTGAACCACAACACAGCCTTTTAATGCTTTCTGTGAATATTTCCTTGCATTTTGTTTTCCTTCTTAGGTTTTTTCTTTATTTCTAGATCTGATGTTTCTTGTGCAGTAAGATAACTGTATAGATATGTATACATATATTGGATTTGTCATATAATTTAACATATTTAGCATGTATTAGATTACCTGTCATCTAGGGGTGGGGAGTGGGGGGAAGGAGGGGAAAAGCTTGGAACAAAAAAAAGTTTTGCAAAGGTCAATGTAGAAAAATAACTCATATGTTTTGTAAATAAAAAGCTTTTTTTTAAAAGAGCAAACCTCAACCTTTAAATAAAATGATCAAAAAAGCAAAATAAAAAAAACCCTCTGATTATAGACAGCTTTTATGGAGAAAGTAGAATAGTCCTCAAACTCTGAGCATCTGAAAGGCAACCTACCTCCAAATTAAGTCCCAAAAGATGATATGAGTTGGTCACCACTTCACAAGGCTCTCTTGGATAAATTCAGAAAGGTACTTAAAATAGAGTTAGAAGAAACACTTGGGAAAAGAAATGAGATATTTGCAAGAAGCTACGGAAAAGGAAAACCAGGAATTATTTGAAGAAAACTCCTTAAAATAGACTTGATGAAATGGAAAAAGCATATAACTCCTTACAAAATAGATATATAAAAGAAACCAATTTGCTAAAAAAGAGAATTTGTGAAGTGGAAAAAATTCAATGAGCAAAACACCTCAATTGGCCAAATACTAAAGGAGATTAAAAAAAAGGTAACTAAAGGAAATAATTCACTAAATATTAGAACTGAAAAAATGGAAGTGAATGATTCAAAATGACTTCAAGAAGCAGTCAAACAAAATTTTAAAAAAATGAAAAAATAGAAGAAGAACATGTAAAATAATTCCTTGGAATAAACAGCTGACTTGTAAAATAGATCTAGGAGAGACAATCTAAGAATTATTGGACTTCCTGAA
Organism: Myrmecobius fasciatus; assembly: GCA_023553655.1. Taxonomy (NCBI): domain Eukaryota; kingdom Metazoa; phylum Chordata; class Mammalia; order Dasyuromorphia; family Myrmecobiidae; genus Myrmecobius; species Myrmecobius fasciatus. Next base: position 63,731 of record JAJPUD010007355.1, on the reverse strand, counting down.
AACCCCGATGATAAAAATAGGGAGTAGATGCCATCATCAATGAAAAGTGCCCCAATGTCCTAGAAACAAAGGGTAAAATAGCCAGTGAAATTCACCAATCCCTCATGAAAGAGACCCAAAAATGAAAACTCCAAGGAACATTGTAGCTAAATATCAAAATTATCAAATCAAGGAAAAAAATATTGCAAGCAGCCAGAAGGAAACAATTCAAATATTGAGGAGCCACAATCAGGATTACCCAGGACCTATCAGTTTCCACTTTAAAAGATCAAATGGCATGGAATCTGATATTCCAAAAGGCAAAGAAACTTGGATTATAGCTAAGAATCAATTGCGTAGCAAAACTGAACATCATCTTTCAGGGGAAAAGATGGACATTCAATGTAAAAGGTGAATTCCATTTATTTCTGATGAAAAGAACAGAGCTAAATAGAAAATTTGAGCTTCAAATACAGAACTCAAGAGAAGCATAAAAAGGTAAAAAGGACAGAAAAATAACTTTCTTTTAAAACTTAAAAAATATATCCCTATATGGGAAGATGATATGTTTAACTCTTGAGATCTGTTATCTTTCTTATGGATATACTTAGAGGGTGCAGGTATAATTTGATTCTATTGTGATGATTCAAAATACAAATTAGAGGAGGAACAGTGATTCTTTTTTTATTTATTTTTATTTTTTTTATTTTAAGCTTTTTATTTGTATAACATATGTATGGGTAGTTCCCCAACCTTGATCTTTACAAAGCTTTCCAATACAAATTTTACCCCCAGTTCCCTCCCCTCCCCCAGATGGCAGGAAGTCCACTACATGTTAATAATGTTGAAATGCTTGAGAAGTTATGCAAGAAAAATCCTATCTACAAGAAAAAAAAGAATCAGAGAAAGGCAACACAATGCAAGCAAATGTCAATAGAGATCATGAAAATGTTACGTTGTGGTCCGTATTTCATGTCCCTCTTTCTGGGTGTATATAGTTTTCTTCAGTGAACAACTGGAACTGGTTTGAGACAATTCTTTATTGCAGAGAGCCATGTCCATCAGAATTGATCATCATGTAATACTGTTGTTGCTGTGCATGATGATCTCCTGGTTCTGCTCGTTTCACTCAGCATCAGTTCATGCAAGTCTCTCCAGGCCTCTCTGAAATCGTCCTGCTGGTCGTTTCTTACACAGCAATAATATTCCATAACATTCATATACCATAATTTATTCAGCCACTCTCCAATTGATGGGCATCCCTTCAGTTTCCAGTTTCTAGCCACTACAAAAAGGGCTGCCACAAACATTCTTGCACATGTGGGTCCCTTTCCCTCCTCTAAGATCTCTTTGGGATATAGGCCCAGTAGAAACACTGCTGGGTCAAAGGGTATGCACAGTTTGACAACTTTTTGAGCATAGCTCCAAATTGCTCTCCAGAATGGTTGGATCCGTTGACAGTTCCACCAACAATGTATTAGTGTCCCAGCCCTCCCACATCCCCTCCAACATTCATCGTTATCTTTTCCTGTCATTTTAGCCAATCTGACAGGGGTGTAGTGGTATCTCAGAGTTGTCTTAATTTGCATTTCTCTGATCAATAGTGATTTGGAGCAACTTTTCATATGACTAGAGATGGTTTTAATTTCATCATCTGAAAATTGTCTGTTCATATCCCTTGACCACTTATCTATTGAAGAGTGGCTTGAATTCTTATATATATGAGACAATTCTCTATATATTTTAGAAATGAGGCCTTTATCAGAACCATTAAATGTAAAGATGATTTCCCAATTTGATGCTTCCCTCCTAATCTTGTCTGCATTTGTTTTGTTTGTACAGAAACTTTTTAACTTAATATA
>JAJPUD010007355.1:44546-56890 GCA_023553655.1 Myrmecobius fasciatus | reverse complement strand
TTTTCCTCCTTTCCCTCCCACTTCCCTCTAGCAACAGACAAGTTTCTATGTGAAATCAAATGTCTGATATACACTTTTAGAGCCCAACCTGATGAGAGTAAGATTTACACAGTGCTCGTCTCCCTCCCCTCTTTCTCTCAATTATATTAGGTTTTCTTTGCCTCTTCAAGTGATTTTACCTTGTTTTTACCTCCTTTTTTTTAGATCTTATTTTACCACTTTTTCCCTCTTTTCCCCAGTATGACAACCTTTTCCCCTCTAGTTCTCTTTTTCATATTATCAAAGTAATATTTAGTTAATTATACCCCCAAACTTTGAGTATCCCCCTAGTAAAAATAAAGTTCTCAAGAGTCCTTTCCTTTTTACCTTTTTATGCATCTCTTGAGTTCTGTGTTTGGGTGTCGAATTTTTTGTTCAGATCCGGTCTTTTCATTAGAAATAGGTGAAATTCACCTATATCATTGAATGACCATCTTCTTCCCTGGAGGATAATGCTCATTCTAGTTGGATAGGTTATTCTTGGCTGTAATCCAAGTTCCTTTGCCCTTCAGAATATCTGGTTCCAAGCCCTTTGATCCTTCAGTGTGGAAGCTGACAGATCCTGACAGATTCTAATTATTGATCCTCGGTATTTGAATTGTTTCTTTCTAGCTGCTAGCAGAATCTGTTCCTTGGTGCTATAGTCCTGAAATTTAGCCATGATATTCCTTGGGGTTTTAATTTTGGGGTCTCTTTCAGGAGGTGATCGGTGAATTCTTTCAATGGTGATTTTGCCCTTTGATTCTACAATCTCAGGGCAGTTTTCTTTCAGGATTTCCTGGAAGATAGTGTTTAGATTCTTTTTTTGATCATGGCTTTCAGGAAGTCCAATAATCCTTAGATTGTCTCTCCTAGATCTATTTTCTAAGTCAGTTGTTTTTCCTAGGAGATATTTCATATTTTCTTCTAATTTTTCATTTTTTTGTTTTTGTTTGACTGATTCTTCAAGTCTTAGTGAGTCATTCACTTGCATTTGTTCAATTCTTATTTTTAAAGTGTTGTTTTCTTCAGTTACCTTTTTAAGTTCCTTTTGTAACTGGCCAATTTGTTCACTGCACTCTTTTTCCACTTCACTAATTTTATTTTTTAATAAATTGGTGTCTTTTTCATATCTCTTTTGCAGAGTATCATATCCTTCTTGCAAGATACTGTATCCTTCTTGCACTGATTTCAGTTTATTTTCCCATTTATCCTCCAGCTCTCTTTTGAGGTTCTTTATGCAGTCTTCCAGAAAGGCCTTTTGAAACGGGGACCAGTGATGGTCCTTGCTGTTTTTTTTTCCTGGATTTTTGTCTAAAGAAACCTCTGTATCTGAGGTCGTTTCTTTGCCTTGATAAAAGCTGTCTATGGTGAGAGCTCTCTTTTGCTTCTTCATCATTTTTTTTTTTAGACAGAGTGGATATCTCTTTAAGGTAGGGGAAAAAAAAAAACCTGGGCTGAAGACGCTTTCCCCTGGGGCACTTCGGCGAGTTGACTTAAGGTGCTGGGCCGGTGGGGGCTAGGACTCAGTCCGAATTACTCTTTAAACAAGGCAAGTCTGCCAGAACACCTGTCCCCAATCAGGGCAGAGTGTCCCGAATGCCTCAGATAAACTCCAGGTGTTTGGAATTTGGAGTTTGGAGTTTGGAATTTCTTCCAGGATGAGCTGAGCTGAGTCCCACCCTCACTTCTGGCCTGCACAGGGATTGTCTATTTATCTCTCTGTCCGAGTCCGACTAACCTGATATGAAGTTCTCCAGAGAGCCGTGCCCAAATATTTCTGAGTTCGTTGACTTGAAGATCAGTTCAGAGGCTTATTTTATTGTTGATTTGAGCGAAGATCGGAGGAGAGGCAGAAAGTCACCTTTTCACTCCGCCATCTTGGCTCCGCCCCAGGAACAGTGATTCTTCTGGAAGAAGAGGAAATGGAGTTACAAAAGAATAAATTACATCTATGAGGAGGTAAAAAAAGACCTATTGTAATTGAGGGAAATAGGAAAAAGGGGTAAGCATTTGTGTAAATCTGGCTCTCAACAGATTTGGCTTAAAGAGAGAATATCAGACATTAAGTATCACAGAAAAGCTTGTTTCACCCTATAGGGAAGTAGAAAGAAAAGGGGGAAAAGAAGGGGAGAGGCTAATAGAAGAAAGAACAGAAGTAGAAGGGGAAAGATATAAGAAAGGAGGAGGGGCTGCAAAGGGGAGGGCTGTTGGAAGGAGGGGGTGATCAGTGACAAAATCCTGGGGAGGAAGAAAAAGAGAAAAATATAAGTGAGAGTACACAAGATTGCAATAAATTCAGTTAGTAATTTTCTCTGGGAATGTGAATGGGATGAATTCTCCCCATAAAACAGAAGTGGATAGCAGTCTGGATTAAAAGCCAGAACCTTACAATTTGTTGTTTACAAGAAACTCATTTAAAGCCGAGTGATATATTTAGAGTAAAAATAAAAGGCTGGAAATTTATGTTCAGGATAATACACTGACCTAGTAGGATTCATACCAGAAATGCATGGCTAGTTCAATATTCAGTAAACTATTAGCATAATTGATTATATCAATAACCAAACTAACAAAAACCATATGATTATTCTCAATAGATGCATAAAAAGCATTGGAAAAAATCCAACACCCATTCCTACTAAAAACACTAGAGTATAGCAACAAATGGATTTTTGCTTAAAATGATCAGTAGCATCTATTTAAAACCATCAGCATGCATCATATGTAATGAAGACAAACTGGAACCATTCCTAATAAGATTGGGGTAAAACAAGGTTGCACACTATCACTATTACTATTATTGTATTGTATTGTATTGTATACTATATTGTATTAGAATTGTTAGCTTTGACAATGAGAAGAAAACATAGATTAAATGAATTAGAGTAGGTAATGAGGAAATCAAATTATCACTCTTTGCAGATGACATGATGATATACCTAGGGAATCCTAGATAATCAATGAAAAAACTATACATGACTTTAGAAAGGTTGCAGGATTCAAAATAAGTCCACATAAATCATCAGTATTTTTATACATCACCAACAAACTCCAGCAGCAGGAGATACAAAGAGAAATTTCATCTAAAATAACTGTCAGTAGCATAAAATATTTGGGAATCTATCTGCCAAGAAAAAGTCAAGAACTATATGAACACAACTACAAAACACTTTGCATACAAATAAAGTCAGATCTAATCAACTGGAAAAATATCAAGTCCTTATGGGTAGGTTAAGAAAATATAATAAAAATGACAACACTACCTAAATTTATATATTTATTCAGTGCCATATCAATGAAACTCACAAGAAATTATTTTACTTGTCTAGAAAAAATAATAGCAAAGTTCATCTAGAAGAACAAAAAGTCAAAAATTTTGATGGAATTAATGAAAAAAAAATGCCAATGAAGGTGGCCTAACTGTGCCAAACCTAAAAGTATATTATAAAACAGGAGTAATCAGAAGCATTTGGTACTGGCTAAGAAATAGAGTAGTAAATCAGTGGCTGGGAAAATTGGAAACTAGTATGGCAGAAACTAGTCATTGACCCACACCTAATACTGTATTTCAAGATAAGGTCAAAATGGTTTCATGATTTAGACATAAAGAGTGATATTATAAGCAAATTAGAAAACATATCCTAGTTTAACTCTCAAATCTATGGACAAGTAAGGAATTTGTGGCCAAAGTAGAACTGTTATTCATTATTGAACACAAAATAGATAATTTTGATTATATTAAATTAAAAAGGTTTTCTCCAAACAAAACTAATTCAGACAAGATTAGAAGAGAAACAATAAACTGGGAAAACATTTTTGCATTCAAAAGTTCTGATAAAGACTTCATTTCTAAAATATATAGTTGATTATGTCAAATTTATAAGAATTCAAGTCATTCTCCTATAGAAAAATGATCAAAAGATATGAACAGACAATTTTCAGATGAAGAAATTGAAACTATTTCTAGTCATATGAAAAGGTGCTCCAAATCGCTATCGATCAGAGAAATGAAAATTAAGACAACTCTGAGATACCACTACACACCTGTCAGATTGGCTAAGATGACAGAAAAAGATAATGACAAATGTTGGAGGGGATATGGGAAAACTGGAACACTGATACATTGTTGGTGGAACTGTGAATGGATCTAACCATTCTGGAGAGCAATTTGGAACTATTCCCAAAAGAATATCAAAATGTGCGTATGCACACTTGGATCCAGCAGTGTTTCTCCTGGTCTTATATCCCCAAAAAAATTTTAAAGGAGGAAAAGGGACTCACATGTGCAAATATGTTTGTGGCAGCCCTTTTTGTATTGGCAAAAAAATGGAATTTGAGTGGCTGCCCACCAGTTGGAAAATGGCTGAATAAGTTACAATATATGAATTTTATGGAATATTATTGTTCTATAAGAAACGACCAACAGCATGATTTCAGATATGCCTGGAGATACTTATGTGAACTGATACTAAGTGAAATGAGCAGAACCAGGAGATCATTATAGATGGCAACATCAATATTATAAAATGATCAATTCTTTTGGATGTGACTATTTTCAACAATTAGATAATCTAGATCAGTTACCATAATCTTGTGGTAAAGAGAGCCATCTACACCCAGAGAGAGGAGTATAGGAACTGAGTGTGGGTCACAACATAACATTTTCACTTTTTTGCTTGCATTTTATTTTCTTTCTCATTTTTTTTTCTTTTTTGATTTGATTTTTCTTGTTTAGCAATGGTAAGGACCACATTTAAGTATGAAATCCAGAAAGTTTCTAAAGGGTTAAAGGGGACTACCATTAAGGGGCAGGTTGATTACCTGAAAGCCACCACAGCTGTAAATTATAACACACTTGAAGAAATTGCAAAGTAGCCTTTACTGAGGTAGATGTTGTTTGTGATTTGGGAATGAAATAAATCAGAGGCAAGAGAGAAGAGGAGAGATCAGAGAATGCAACTACTTTTCATTCTTCTTGTATTGTTATTATCCTCTCATATGAAGGGATCTATTCTGCTGGTCAGAATTGGATCCATAGCAGCTTCTAGTAGGTTGCTCTCATAACACAGCAAGATAATTGTATAAATATGTATGAATATATTGGATTTACATGTATATTTACCATGTTTAACATATATTGAATTATTTGCCAAATAGGGGAAGGCCTGGGAGGGGGAAGGCAAGGAAAAATTGGAACACAAGGTTTTGCAAGGGTTAATGTTGAAAAATTATCCATGTGTATATTTTGAAAATTAAAAAGTTTTAATAAAACAATAGTAACTACAAACCTCAAATAACTAACTAAATAAACACACACACACATACACACACAAACACACAGAAAAGAATGCACACTCCACCTTCAGAAGAAGAGCCTTACTTTAGCAAAGTGTTAAAAGTCAATGCAATAGGATGGGGAAATGATCTAACAATATAAAGCAATACTAACCATAAAAAGTTATTATGGTCTTAAGGAAGATCAAACCACAGACTCAAAAGATTAAAAAAAAATCAAAGATACTGTGTGTAAGAAAAATATGAATTTGTCTCATGACATGGAAAATTTATCATTGGCGGGGAAAAAACCAGCCCAGAAAGTACATCCAGGAGAGATAGTTTAAGAACTACTCTGAGACATAATTACACCACTGTACACCTCTGAAATGGGCTAAGATGACAGGAAAAGATAATGATGAATGTTGGAGGGGATGTGGGAAAACTGGGACACTGATACATTGTTGGTGGAACTGTGAATGGATCCAACCATTCTGGAGAGCAATCTGGAACTATGCTCAAAAAGTTATCAAACTGTTCATACCATTTGATCCAGCAGTGTTTCTACTGGGCCTGTATCCCAAAGAGATCTGAAAGGAGGGAAAGGGACCCACATGTGCAAAAATGTTTGTGGCAGCCCTCTTTGTAGTGGCTACAAACTGGAAACTGAGTGTTTTGTCCATCAGTTGGAGAATGGCTTAATAAGTTATGGCATATGAATGCTATGAAATATTATTGTTTTATTAAAAAATGATTTAGGATGATTTTAGAGAGTTCTGGAGAGGCTTACATGAAGTGTACATGAAGTGAAATTATCAGAACCAGGAGATCATTATAGATGGCAACATTAATATTATATGACAATCAATTCTGATGAACATGACTCTCTCCAACAATGAGATCATTCATGCCAGTTCCAATGATCTTGAGATGAAGAGAGCCATCTATATCCAGAGATAGGACTGTGGGAACTGAATGTGGATGACAACATATAATTCTCACTCTTTTTGATGTTGTTCACTTTCATTTTGTTTTCTTACTCATTTACTTTCTTTTTTTAATCTGATTTTTCTTGTGCAGCAAGAGAATTGCAAAAATGTGTTTTAAATGTGTTTACACATAGTGAAATGGTCAAAGCATAATAACAGGCACTTTTCTGATGAAGAAATCAAAACTGTTCAACATCATGAGAAAAAATACTTTAAATCACTATTGATTAGAAAAATGCAGATTAAAACAACTTTGACATCTCACATCTATTAGAAATGGTAAATGTTTGAAGTAATGAGGGAAAATAGGTACACCCATAAACTACTGGTGGTCTTTTAAATTTGTCCAATAATTCTAGAGAATAATTTGAAGAATAATATTTACTACTTTCCTAATGGGCTATAAAAGTATGCACACCCTCTGACTTATAAGACCACTGGTAGTATGTACCCACAAGATATCAAATCCAAAGGGACAAAATGATCTATCTCTACAAAACTATTTATAGTAATTGTTTATGTGATGGCAAAGATTGGAAATTGAGGGAATGCTCGTCAAATGGATGATGGCTAAACAAGTTGTGACAAATTATTTGAAGCAATATATATGAGCATTATTGTTACCTAAGAAATTGTGAAGGGGGGTGGTTTCATAACACAAAACACAAAAGGTAAATAGTGAGCCCCCAAATGCCAGAATTTCATGGGGCCGGCCATGCCCACTCAGCACTGGAAGTCATCTCAGAACTGACTCAATGTAGCCCCTGCTACTTGTAAAGGAATCTTGGACAATCTCCCTTGACCTAAAAGCAGATTTCAAGTTTTTTTTTTAATAAATAAAAAAGCAAAAAGAACTCTGACCATATATAGTTTTATGGTGAAAGAAAAGAAGAGATTTCACATTTTTAGGAGACTAAAAACAGATTGTCTCCAGCTTAAGCCTCAAAGGGGGTTATAAATTGGTCCCCATCACACAAGGCTTTCCTAGAAGAAATTAAAAAAGATCTTACAAGAGAGCTAGAAGAAAGATGGGGAAAGAAAATGAGAACTTTGCAAGAGGATTTGGAAAAGGAAACACAGAAACTATCTGAAGAAAATTCACTGCAAAATAGTGAAATGGAAAAATCATATAACTCCTTTAAAATAGATTTGACAAAATGGAAAAAGAGAACTCCCTGAAAAACAGAATTTGTGAAATGGAAAAAAATCCATAGAACAAAACAACACATTTAAAAATTCAATTGGGCAAATGGAAAAAAAAAAACTAAAAAAGGTAACTGAAGAAAATAATTCACTAAAAATAAGAACTGAACAAATGGATGAATGACTCAATGAGACATCAAGAATCAGTCAAGCAAAACCAAAAAGAAAGAAATAAAAAATAGAAGAAAATATAAAATACCTACTTGGAAAAACAACTGATCCGGAGAATAGACAGCAGAGACAATCTAAAGGATGATTGGACTTATTGAAAACCATGATTAAAAAAAGAGCCTAGACATTATTTTTCAGGGAATCATTAAAGAGAACTGCCATGATGCAATAGAATCAGGGGGTAAAATAGCCATTGACAGAATTCTCCAAACATCTCCTGAAAAAGACCCCGAAATCAAAACTCCAAGGAATATCATGGCTAAATTTAAGAACTCTCTGACCCAGGAAAAAATATTGCAAGCAGCTAGAAAGAAACAATTCAAATACTGCTGAGCCACAATAAAGATTATCCAGGATCTAGCAGCTTCCACTTTAAAGGATTGAAAGGCCTGTATTCTGATATTCCAAAACACAAAGGAACTTGGAGTGTAGTCAAGAATAAACTACCCCGCTAAACTTAGCCCTTTATTCCAGGGAAGAAAATTGACATTCAATGAAATAGGTGAATTCCATATATTTCTGATGAAGAGACCAGAGCTAAACAAAAAATTTGACCTCCAAATATAGAACTCAAGAGAAGCATAAATAAGTAAAAAGAAAAGAACACTTGAGAACTTGGTATACATAGCAAGTGCATGTGTAATTTGATTTTACCATTATAATATAAAAAAGAAACTAGAGGTGAAAAGGGGATTGTACCAGAGAAAAAGGAAAGTGGAGGTAAAATGAGGAAAATTACATCTCATGAAGAGGCAAAGGAAATCTATTATATTTGAGGGAAAGAAGCAAGGGGGATGAACATTATGTGAATCTTACTCTCATCAGATTTGTCTCAAAGAGAAAATATTAGACATATTTGGTTTACAGAGAAACTTCTCACCTTATGAAAAAGTGGGAAGATAAAGGGGAAAAGAGAAGGGGTAGGCTAAATAGAAGGGAAAACAGAAATAGTAGGAAAAATAAGAAATGGATAGGGACTGTAAAGGGGGAGGGCTGCTCAAGGCAAGTGGTACTCATAAGTCAAATACTGAGGAGTAGGGAAAGGGGAAAAAAGAGAAAAGTACTGATGCTACTGAATTAACATATTAATTGATTGCAATATATGAAGAGAAGATTAGAGAATATAATTGAAACCTCATGTTTCAGTTTTGTTTTGTAAAAACAAATTTTTCATGACCTTTTCAGTGTCAGTTTTTTACTAACATTTCTGCCCTTCTGTTCCAAACAGCCATCTCACATACCACTATAATATCTGTTGAAAGAGAGAAAAAGAAATGAAAAAGATTAAAACATTAGCAAAACTGATCAATAGTGCTCAAAAGGATGAAAATATTTGCCAAGTGTAATATTTGAGGTTCTTTGAATCTTTGTTGTCTAAATATTTGGCTCAGTCTTGGTTGATTCCCTAGGATTTTTTTTATCATAATCAAATAGAAATGGTGTTATATCTACTTAAACCAGTTTTATGACTCTAATACTTTGCTTTTTCTTACTATTATTGGATGGGCCAAAGAGAAGAAAATAGCTATGACAAAGGAAAGATAAGTAGATTCTAAAAATATTTAGATGACAATTTCAAGCAAAATTTCTCAACACTATATTTTTGTAAAGGGTAGAGGAAGTGTTAGGGAAGAGAGTAAAGACAAGAAGAAAGATAGATGGCAATGTCCAAAATTTTTTTATATTCAATGCTCTCAAATAGATAACAATAAAATGTTAAAAAAGATTATTGGATGGATAAATTCCCAGAACACATAATTGGTTCAGAATAAATTATGTTATTAGCTATGTGTTTATGTATGCATGTATGTCTATATGTGTGTATATGTGTGCATGTGTATGTATGCTTTTGTGTGTTTCAAAAAACTGGGATAGGTGATGAAGACCTCTGACAAAATCCTACACCTGTTACTGTTAAATAGTTTAGAAATCATAAAAATAAATGGTCTTTTTCTTAAGTTACCAAATAGTACCTATTTAAAACAAAAATCAAATATTCAATGTAATGGAGAAAAGTTAGCAGACTATTTAACATGATTAGTGATATAGTAAGGATGTCTATTGTCACTACAATCTTAATTTTAATAAATTGTTTTATATTATTGACATTTTAATTTCATTGGTATGATGAGTACTGGGCAACAAAATTAATATTTATTCAATTATTCTAATTATTGAAAACTTTCCTTAAAAATATTTTATAATTATTTTTCATGTCTTGAGAGATATAATAACTAGATTGAAGGTAGTGATGAAGAAGAGACTTTATATTTTGCTGCCATAGTTCTGAGTGTCTAAGAGGCTCCACAGAATGATCTATTTTTACATATGAGGAACATGATGTAAAACTGAAAGTTAATTCTCCATTATCTAATCAATTTGTGCATTTAGGAATTTGGTAAAAATCAAAACAAAACAAAATAACATAATACAAAAAACCCAAACCCTTGTCCTTATTGGAATGGGATAATAACAGGACATAAAAAGTCATGAGGGAAATAATTTCATATAAAGAGAAGGAAACTTCAGGATCTCAAAGAAAATAGGATAATTGGGTTATTTTTTCTCTGCTGTCAATCAGACATGCCCTAAGGAAAGCTCATCAGCTCCTCCTGGATGTTCAGATACATAATCCCAACATAAAATGCCAATGTCTTGCTCTAGCATTGAACTCTTACTTCTGTATACTCATTCTGTGTCTGATGCTATTGTTTCTCCAAGTCTCTGTGGGCACTGGATTCACATTTGCCTGGTGAAAATCATTTGCCAAAGTTAATAATATGAAAGATTCATTAGTAACTGTTGCACTTGTGCCTCCAGGGTCCTTTTGTTTGGGCCCTGAGTTGATCCCCATGGACACACAGCAAATTCAACAGATAAGAGAGATATCACTTGTTAGCCACAGCTGAGAGAGAATCTTACCTTCTTAGATATGTGAGGACTGGACCTCACACATTCTTCTTTTTTTTTTTTTCAAAATGGTTCTATCTTCATTTCAGTGACATCAAATGCATGTAAATATTTTCTGTCTTGAGAATGTTCTCTCATACATTGTCATTGAAAGTTAGTAAAGGAAGAAAGGGCTAGAACAGGAATCTGGGTTATTTTAGAAGGTATAAGTAAAGAATTGTTCATTCCCAGCCCTGCTTTCCTGAGAGTATAAACTTAACTGGAAGCACACATATGCTTCTCTACTAATATATTCTGGCTCAGCATTGAGTCACACTTGGGTCAAAAATAAGCATGAGTTAAGTGCTGACTCTGTGCCAGGAATTATATTAAGCACTGAAGATCTGAAGAGAGACAAAAGCATAGCTCCTGTCCTCCAGGACCTCACATTCCAATGCTAAACAAGGACATTTAGGGTCAAATTGTCCAGCAAGAAATGAAACATTTCCAAAACTGTAAGTATTAGAAAAGTTGTTTTCCTCTCATATAGCTGTAAAAATGGAATGTATATGGCTTTTTCCATAATAAAGAACCACAGAGTATAGAATAATCTCTTTCAAAAAGTCTAATCATTATTGTAGATGCTTCTGAATGTAGATGCTACTGAATGGAAATCCAGTCAGTATTGAGATCTTCCTTTTTTTCCTGAATCACATGACATTTTGAATTTTATCTTTTGATGAGAGTGGGACCATGAGACTATCTTCAAGGACTGTGGATTGCTTGTGTGGTTGAAAGGTGTACCTTCTAAAAAAGATACCACTCACATGTTTACTCATATGTGAATTCACAAGTGTACCCAACTTAAAGCAGTATTGGAAATATCTCCTTTAAGTGTACAAGATTCTTATTTGAATATGTGAACACACTAGGAAATTCACATTCTATTTTAAAGATCAAACTCTAAAAGGGTTAGTTGGTTGAAGGGTTTCTTATTTAAGGGACTCTGGGAGAGTAAGCATATGAATATAGCTCTATAGGAAGAGTCTAAGAGTAAATAAAATTGACCTTTAATATTCAGGAGAGGGAGAGCTGGATAAGGAAATAAGTGTGCAGGGAAAGGACTTTAGGTGGATAGGGATGGGGCTTATTGAAAAGAGTAGCAGGATGGTTCAAGGAAGTCAAATGATCCTTCCTTGTGTCTTCTTTACTAGAACATAGAAGCAAATATCACTTCTTCTCTGATCAGAGTCAAGCCAATTGAATCAATATTCCTTGCTGTGGTCCAGGACTTGTAGTGAAGGTAGTCACAATTTGTATACCTACATGTACAGTAGGAAATTACATAAATCATGTTAGCTGTAAGACAGGGATCTCCATTCTCCAAACTCAGGAAATGCCATTTAGGTATTGTTGGGGGAAATTATGTTGAGCAACCAAGTAAAATTCATAGCTAAATGGGGTATCCTTAGAAATCTTTTCTCTAAGTAATAGAATGATATGACATAAAGAGGAAGATGCACTAAAGGAGACTTCTATATAGTAGTCAGCAAAGTTGAATGAGAATTAAGGGGGGGATCCAGCAAAATCCTGCTTCCATTTTCCAATTGTAAAGGAAAGACTAATAGTGAGAGAGGGAGATAATGAGAGAATGAGAGAGTATGTGTGAGTGAATGAGAGGGAGAGGGAGAGGGAGAAGAAAAGGGAAAGGGAGGGAAAGAGAGAAAGAGAGAGAAAAAAAGAAAGAAAAAAAGAAAGAAAGAAAGAAAGAAAGAAAGAAAGAAAGAAAGAAAGAAA
>JAJPUD010007355.1:33268-44536 GCA_023553655.1 Myrmecobius fasciatus | reverse complement strand
AAAGAAAGAAAGAAAGAAAGAAAGAAAGAAAGAAAGAAAGAAAGAAAGAAAGAAAGAAAGAAAGAAAGAAAGAAAGAAGGAAGGAAGGAAGGAAAGAAAGAAAGAAAGAGAAAGAAAGAAAGAAAGAAAGAAAGAAAGAAAGAAAGAAAGAAAAAGAAAAGGAGAACATTTTAGAGGGGGGAATCTTTGAGAAAATAGTTTAAGTAAAATAGTTTAATAATCATAGGAGTTATTTTAGCTTTCATTTAGATATTGCTCTAAGATGTGCAGTTACCCCATTTTGTCCTATAACAACATCAGGTGGATGCTATCATTTTATTCATTTAACTTAGGAGGGAACTGGGTCTTATAAAGATAAAATGATTTACTGATGCTTTTACAACAACCTGTTGTCTGAGGCAGAATTTGAACACATTTCATCCTCACATCAAGTCTAGAGCTCTATCCTTTGCTACTAAGGTAGCTTATGAATAACTTCATCAGTTATAGGACATGCTATTGTAACCTTTCAGGCATGGAGTTATTCATCTTTTACATCCAGGGACTGATGGAAAAAAAGATTACCTAGCATTTACCAAAACATTTGATAAAATACCATACCATTATTGTAGAGTAAATAGGAGAGCTTTGTAGACTGTATGATAATAGAATTAGAAGTATCTAGAGCTTGTGGAATAAATGAAATAAAAAAGCAGTCAACATTAATTGAATTTCCTTTTCAGAAAGTATCTATTCTGATGCAACAGGCATAGCCCTAATATTGCTTAGTGAGTTAGATGAAGGTATAGCTGGCATGTTTATCCAATTTTTTGATTAACATAAGTTGGGAAGAAACTTAGTATACTGGGAAGACAGAGTGAGAATCATAAGAGAAACATTCTAGAGCACTATATTAAAATTCATTATAAATAAATTATTTTATTCCTTTGTTCCAAAAAAACACCACAGCAGAATGACCCCATCGCAGTTAGATGGCAGATTGTAGGAGAAAAGATTTATTGCGGAGAATAATGGGACAATGCAATCACAATATCAATTACAGGATGATGTAAAAGCCAAAAGAAGGTTAAATACATTCTAGGAATAGTAAAATGAGAATTGCATTGTTATGCTGCCTTATCAGATTTTACCTGAAGTACTAAATTCACTCCTATGTGACACCACTAAAGAAAGGCATTGGCAATCTGAATAGAGTTGGCAACCAAGATGGAGATGGGGATTGAGTCCATGTCCTACCAAATATTGAAGGAACTGAGAAGGTGAAAGGAAAGACTCAGGGAAAGAGATGTGGCATGGAGGAGAACAAGATAATTATCTTTAAGTATTTGAAAACCTGTCATAACAAAGACTTCTATTTGACCAAAGAAGAAAAAAACAGCACAAAGATCTTGGAGGTTCAGAGACAAATTTAGGTTTAATGTCAGAGGGGAAAAAAAGCTAACAAAAGATTCTCAACATTTAAAGCTTTCCCCCCCCCAAAAAAAAACTGCCTTGAGAGTCAATGGATTCTCTTTCATTGGAGGTTTTTAAAGAGTGGCTGGATGACTGATGCTTTATTAGGTATGTTATGATTGTAAAATTGGTTTTTTTCTGTTACTTTTTGCATACATCAAGAGTAGGTACTGTCTTTTCTCTTCCTATGTTTAGAAAGATCTTAGTATGGTGCCTGGTTTATGGTAGACACTAAAAAGCTTATTCACTGACTGAATTAGATTACATATAAACTGAGGTCCCTTACAAAATGGATATTCTATGATTCTTTCAGGAGAAAGGGAATTAAGAAGGACAAGCCTGTTAGGAATGCCTGTATGGGAAGGACTGAGAATCATAGGATTTTTGAATCTGCTGCTTTTGAATTTGCTTTTAGAAGCTTAATATGACTCAGAAATTTCCCTGAATCATAAGCCCTGAAAAGACTTTATCTCAGGCCTTCTGAGCTGTGGGTCTTATAATGTTCCCAAAGAAAAAGAATGATCACAGAGAATTTTGAGGAAATAATGATGGAAAATTTGGTTTTGATATTCCTACACATGTTCCATCATAAGGATGAGACTATATATGAATGTATAGATGAATGAACTCACATAAATATACAGATTAGAGCATGGATTATGGATCTGAAATGTATTTATATAAAAAATAGGGTGCAAATATTTGTGAACACAATGGATTATAACAGTGGCAAAAATGTTTTTGAACAATCCTTATTTTCTAACCTATTATTTAGCAAAATCAATGAAATTTATAAATGACTATTGAATTAAAGAAAAAAAATTAAGTTGCTCCATCTACATTGAATTTTTAACTAATTTTGCTACCTTCAATTTCAAATCCAAACTCTCTTTTTTATATACAGATCTATCAAATATCAGAAACAAGAGATGCAGAACCATTCAGGGATTACATTATTCATCCTGCAGGGATTGACAGATGACCCTCGATTCCAAGTCCTTCTTTTTGTTTTTCTTTTTTTAGCCTATATGTTGAGTGTTACTGGAAATCTGACCATTATCGCCCTCACCTTGGTTGATCCCCACCTGAAAACTCCCATGTATTTTTTCCTTCGAAATTTTTCCTTTTTAGAAGTTTCATTCACAAGTGCCTGTATTCCCAGATATTTATACAGCATGTCAACTGGTGACAATATTGTCACCTATAATGAATGTGCTACTCAAGTGTTTTTTATCACTTTCTTTGGTTCAACAGAATTTTTCCTTTTGTCTACCATGTCTTATGATCGCTATGTGGCCATCTGCAAACCCTTGCATTATACAACCATCATGAGCAGTAAAGTCTGTTACCAGCTCATTCTGAGTTCTTTGGTGGCTGCACTGATCCTCATCCTCCCACCACTGAGCCTAGGCCTCCAGCTTGAATTTTCTCATTCCAATATTATTGATCACTTTCTCTGTGATTCATATCCAGTTCTCAAAAATTCATGCTCTGATACAACATTATTAAGAAAGATAATTGTGATTTTTGCTGTGCTATTACTCATGATCACATTAATCTTAGTGGTTTTATCTTATGTTTACATTGTCAAGACTATTTTAAAATTCCACTCTGCCCAGCAAAGGAAAAAGGCTTTCTCCACTTGTTCTTCTCACATGATTGTAGTCTCTATGACTTATGGCACCTGCATCTTTGTCTACATAAAGCCACCTGGTAATGAAGAGCTAGCTTTGGACAAGGTGGTATCAGTGCTTATGACCTCAGTTGCTCCTGTGATGAACCCATTTATTTACACTCTGAGGAACAAACAAGTCATACAAGCCTTTAAAGATTTTGTCAAAAGGATCACATTTGTTGCCAAGGTATAGAGGAATCCTGAGTTCATAATAAGAGAAAGTAAAACCAAACATGATTTATCCTTAAGTTCCCATCCAGGATTCCATACTGTTATTTACTTTTTCTTATTAATTCTCCACTTCCCTAGTGTCTGGTCAGTTTTACTATTATATCCTCAATTTTTTGTTTTTATGGAAACACTCAGGGATCCAGGCTCTCTTTACTCCCACTTGGGTTTTCTAAAGCTCTTCTGTACTCCTTGCCATTTGCTTTACTCCTCTACTCCATCCAAGTCCTTGGCTTTAAAAGTAAGTTCTGGATCACTGACATGCTAAGGCCATTTCTTGCCTATAAGAGAGCATATATAGAGAACAAATGGTTGGAAAAACTTCTCAAATTGGGAGAATCATTAGAGTTATTTAGTCTTGCACATTTTCTCTTAAATTTCTTTATTTTTGCTGATTTCTAAAGCTATTGCCCAGATTGCTCTCCTTGATCTGAGCTTTTATTCACCAGGGAGAGCTTAGCTATAGGGATAGGGAATTGGAATGTCATCAAAACATCTCCTATACAAATAGATACTGTAATTAAGAACATGTCAAAAGAGCCCAGTCTGTCAGCAGCTATGGCATTTCCTATCCAACTGGATAGCCTTCTGATCATTTGAATTCATTTTCCCCAAATTAGATTTTTACCTTTTCCTTGTGCTCTTTGCTTATGAATTATCTTTCAAGTTGTTACTATTGCTGTTTGTTGTTATTTACCTCAAACTTTCTACTCACCTCAACCCTAGCCCTGCACTGCCATGGGATATTTTGATAAAAATAAATTGGATTCACAGTCAAAAGAATCCCCATTTTGTGCCTGTGTGTCCTAAGATAATTTATTTAACCTAGCTCAGTGTTAGTTTTTCCTTCTGTAAAAAATAGATATCTTTCCTGTGTAATTGTAACTCACAATCATGTAATCCTGCTAGGATTTCAGCTGTTTATCTATAAATTGGCCTATAGATGTGAGTCTGGGTTTCCATAAATTGGACATTTCACATTTTGATCAGGTAATACAAGATTTACCTTGCAGGATCTCACCAGTCTCTTTGTGGAAGCATATACCCAAGCACAAATCTAAGGTTTAATATGTGCTTCATTTTTGTTGGACAGAATAACAAAGTTGTGAACTTTAAGTCCTGGATAATTCTACACAAATTACTTTTGATGTGTGCTATATAGATTGATTTGACTCTTTGAGACCAGAAAATGGCTTAATTTTGATTCCAAGAATTCCATGTTCACTGTGACCATAGAACTCTATGCCTGGGTTCAACTTGATCTATACTGTGTCCTAAGGTGGATTGGGAAAGCAGCCCAATTAGATCAGATTGAAGACATCCATGCTATTGTTACCAACACAATTGTGAGATAATTGAGAGACAATTTTGTAATCCTTTTCTTTTGTATTCTATTTACTACTTTAAGATCTATATTGGCTTCTTGAAAATTTGACACACTTGAGCATCATACTGTTGCTTGTTTCAACCAGAATTTTTATGAAACAACTCATAGCTAAATTGGTAGCTAAGAGATATTTGTCAAGATTACTTATAGTTTCTCCATCATTGTGAGAAATCAAATTCAATATCAATTGTAGAGTAGCTATACAGCAGCAGTGATTGAAATATTTAATATTTGGGTTTCTTGGCAATTATATTTCTAGATTTATTGAACCCTACCAGAAGATGTTTCAGAAGAAGCACATCCTTAAATCATTTGCTCTGAATGACTTTTAATACATTCCATAGATCCTGGCAAATGAAGTCAGGCCCAAATACTTCTTTCCTAATACCTCAGAATCCAAAGTATCAGTTGAATCCCTTATTGTATATCTCTTTGAATGCAGGAAGAAATGGTATGTTGATATTAGGATATTACTTATGTCTTTCCTAACTCTTTTCAGCAATAAAAAAAAGTTCATATTAACTAAAATTTCAAAGGCTTGTTGCTAATGATGATCTCTATTATATAGAATTAGTTGGTAACATTTTTATTTTAACATACTGAGCACAAGTTCTATATTTCTTACAGATATGATCTACCATTAGTGGTTATTGGGATCTGTATTTTCATTACATGACCACATTATTAACAAGATAGCAAAGTAACTGAATTCCACAAAACTTTCTCACTCAAAAATGTCATTAAGAGCAATTATACACCAAATATAAAATAACTAAATACTGGATCCATTAGATTAAAAAATAAGCACAAAGGAAATCTACCTATCTTAAAATCATCATAAAATTATATAAGCTAACTATAATACTTAGAACTCCTATTCAATGTTTTATAGACTACTTGATCAGTGAATACAAACATTTTTGAAAGCTGGTGGTTCAGGGTATGTCTGTAGAAGACTTTGCCTCTTTCTGAATGTCAGTGATTTAGTTTAAACCCATCTTCCCCCTACCAAAAGTAGGAGACAATAATTTTTCCTAGCCCTAAAAATAAAAGAATAGTATCTGGAAGGAAGACAACAGCATAACAAAAGGGACAAGAGGAATAAGATTTTCTACACCTTAGGAATAAGTTGCAAGACATATGGATAGCATTAGTTACCATTCCCTCCTGAATTTATGGTATCCATCCTGTTCCTCCATAATCCCCATCACACTAAGTTGCTGAGAAAAATAATAATCATCCTTGGATTTCTATATAGCAGTGTAAGAGAGTAAATCAAAATTTAATCAAGAAGAGAATGAGGAAAAAAAGGAGAGAAAGCCTGCGTATTTATCTAGTTCATAATCACATAAATCAAAAGAGAAACTATAAAATACAATTAAAATCATTAAAAAATAAAAAGAGAAGCAATAACACAATGAGTAAATATTATGCTATGAAGAAAATTAACCAAAAACACATGATGAAAAAGAAAAATTTTCCAATTCCTCCTGGATCATGGAATAATAGAAAGAAACTACTGGATGATTCAGAAATGATGCAAAGTAGAAAAATGTAATATTAAAAATCAACCCATACTTCTCAATGCAAAATTAATATCAACAACATCAGTGTAGTGCATTTAGCAAAATTACATGAAAATCTTTCCCAGTAAAGGCAATATTACAAGAAAGAAAATAACTGATATGGAACTGAAAAATATATTGTGAAAGATAATTTGATACAAGAGAATCAAATTATAAGAATTTTAAATAAACACAGAAATAGTAGGCAAGATAAAGCAAATGGACTTTTAGTATGTGTGAAAAGATTACTTAAAAGAACAGGGCTCTCCTGAAAACATGATTTTAAAAAAATGGGAACTTTTGAGATAGAGTCAAGATGAAAAGAAGAGTCACAATTGTCAAATTTCCCCCAAAATTTCTTCTTGATCACAGAAAATGCCAAATTGAATTGTGAAACAAAAAAGCTGACAAAAAGTCATAGTGAGTCTTTTTTTTTTGCAGCCCAACACATCTTAAAATTATAGGAAAAAGTTTTACTGACACTGGGGTAGAAGCATGATATGCAAGGCATGTTAGAAAAGGCCTTGACTGTGTACCTTGGGTGCTTCAGCTACAGCAGTAGTGGGGATATTAAACTGCTCAATACCCAGGAATAGTAAAGATACTATGCTCCTCTTGGCATAGAACTGTGTTCCATTTACCAACTCTATGGACTATTACCTAATTTGGGTATAAGTTCTAAGTCAAAAAGGAGTGGTTGTTTTCAAGAGAGATTATAGGACTCTTCAAAGGTATGAACCAGAGTGTAGACTAGCAAGAAACTGATTAGTTCTCTCCTTGGGCTGTACCACCTTAGATGACCTGAAAATCTCAAACTCCCCTGAGTAAGCTCAAGGAGAAGCTCAGGCTGTTTCCCCATCTACTCCGGAGTTGAACAAAGACCAACTCTAACATCACATCCAAAATCATGAAACAGACTAAAAAAATGAAAAAAACAATAACAAAAAAAGGTCTTGACCTTAACAAGGTAAAAAAAAAAATCAAGGTAAAAGATAAGAAGTACATTCAATAATTTGAAATCATCTACAAACAAAGGCTTAAAGAAAAATGCAGATTGGACATAAGCCCAACAAGCATTTCTAGAATTGTTAAAAAGATTTGTAAAGAGAGAGAAAAAAGATACTAAAAAACAAATAAGAGTGGTGGAAGAAAAATTGAAAAAGAAATTAGAGAGAAAATAGAAAATTATGAAAATAAAATGAAATAATTGGTAAATAAAGCACAAAAATTCTAAATAAAAGACTGAAAAATTGGGGTGGAGTGTAATGTTAAATATATAAGAAAAGCAAGTAACCTAGAAAATAGATTGAAGACAGATAATTTAAAAGTTATTAAATTCCCTGAAAGTCATGATTAAAAAAAAAACAAATTTAAACATTACCTTTCAACAAATTTTAAAGTAAAACTAATCAGATATCTTAGAACCAGATTACAAAGTAGATTTTTTAAAGGATCCAATTGTCTACTTTAGAAAGACATAGTCAGATGAAATCCCTTAGGGACATGATAGTCTAAATCCAGAACTACCATATCAAAAATAAAATACTTAAAGAAATCATATTCTCAAATTCCATAGAGCCAAAGTGAGAATCCTTCATGAATTAGCAGCTGCTAGCATAAAAAAGTGCAATGCTTTGAATAGGATATTCCCAGAAGGAAAAGGAATTAGGTTTGCAAGCATGAATAGACTACCTAGGATATAAATCTTCAGGAGAAAAATGGATATTTAATGAAATAGAGGACCTTCAAGAATTTCTGATGAAGAGACTAGAGCTGAGTAAAATAAACTTTAACATTTAAACAAAAATTTAGGAGAAGCAAAAAAGGTAAACGTGGGTGAAAAATTAAAAGGGATTTAACAATTAAGAGTTCCAGTTCCGGGGCAGCTAGGTGGCGTAGTGGATAGAGCACCAGCCCTGAAATCAGGAAGACCTGAGTTCAAATCTGGTCTCAGACACTTAACATTTCCTAGCTGTGTGATCTTGGGCAAGTCACTTAACCCCAATTGCCTCAGCAAAAAGCAAAAAAAAAAAGAGTTCCAGTTCCTGGACTTTATCTTCTTTGCTTACCATTCTAGATCCTCATTTGGTTTAAGAGGAATAAGAAAAATTCTGATATGTATTGTCAGCCCGACTTTGCCTTGGAACTGGAAGTGGCTATTGGGCCAATCCTTGTTTCTGTTTTAAAAATAAGGAGATCAGAGTGGCAGGCAGATAAAGATTCAGGATTTCATGGAAGCTACCCACAATAAGCAAGGATATAGGATTTAGATAGATGGATTTTATTGCTTAGGTTGGCTCTAGAAAATAACTCTGCTTATATTAAATAATTCCGATATCCCTTGGGCTAACTTGGTGGACCAGGAGTATACTGGGAGAAAGAGATCATCCCCAGACATAAAGGAGATGCCTACAGAGTCACCTTGAGCCAGAATCAAAGCAGACAGCCTATGGAAAATGGATTGATAGAAAGAGATCTTGAATTGAAGGATGACTTGTTCATTCCACCTCCCACTTACATAGTAATGTTTAGAGAGAGACAAAGAAATCCCAGAAGGCCTCAACTGCATCCAACTTAGAAGTTGCAACCAAATCTTTCAGCCAAATTAACTACTAGGGAATTTGGGAAAACAAAGAGTAAACCAGACTAAGTTCCAGGATTGTTGGGGATGAAGTAGGTGTGGAGCATGAGTATGATGAATCGGTATTCCCATGTCTCACTTGCTCCTTTCAGAAAATAGCAATTTGAACAATGTAGATATTCTTTACCATCTTATCCTCCAATGCCCTTTCCTTAAAAATCTATGTGCATAATGCATATTTATATGGTACAATGAAGGTTGGGATTCCCTCCCATTCTCGTGTGTGTGTGTGTGTGTGTGTGTGTGTGTGTGTGTGTGTGTGAATCACCTTCCCAGGTCTGTAAATGTTATATTTCTGAGAGAATTCCTATACTTGCCCTCTAGCCTACCTCTCACAGACCTTAGACATCAGGAGCAGGATTTGTGAATTCTACTCAGTTCTAGGTCAATAAGGACTCAGTTTTCTCATCTCTAACAGTCATCCTCCATTTTTAAGGGGTATTAATTGAAAAAAGAAAGAATGCATTTCAGAAGGAAGGTGTGGAAGCTGCCCCCAGAGAGACATGGTCAAATCAGCCCTCCCATCCTTTACACTGTTTTTATGGAGAAACCTGATGTGGGGACATCTTTTATATTTTCCCTTAACATCTCCAGTATCTGAGTAGGTAGGGGTCTGAACAAGGCACCTCATATCCAACCTTTGCTACCCAGAAGCTCAGGCTGTGGTCAGGCTAGAAGTGTCAATTCAAAGGGTTGAAGCATTGGGTCACAGAAAGCTGAAACAATAAAAATTATCTCCATCTATTCCCCTTCCATACTTTCCTAAGAACAGTTCCAAAATTTGGCAGTGGGGAAACTCAGCAACACTGGGAGAGAAAAGAGAAGAACAGAAATTTTGGGGGGCCCCTCTAAAGTCAGATTTCAGGCCTCAGAAGGTATCTAAAGCACTGATGCATGGTACTAAAAGAGTCAGGCAGATTAGGAGTGAATTAGACAGAGGGATAAAACTGGAGATCATCTTCAGTCTTGTTGCATCAAGTTGAAAGTCCTTAAAATCAAAACTGAGTATAATCTTTAAGTGAAAAAATGAAATGAAAAGCAAAAAAACCCTATTGAACTAATAAATAAAATAAAGAGCAGGTTGAATGAAAAAAAAATATAGATAAACCATACTACGGTGGCAATGTAAACCAAGACATTAATGCAGAAGAAGACAGCAATGTGCAAACAATTTCAAACAAAGTTCTTTTTTTTAAATTTTATTTTATTTGCAAAACATATGTATGGGTAATTCTTCAACATTAACCCTTACATATCAAACAAAGTTCTTAAGAAAAATGATGATTTGATCAAAATTCAAGAAGAATTTCTTGAAGAGTTAAAAAAAAGAGAGTAGTGGGAGAGGAAAAATCAGGAAAAAGAAATGAAAGTGATGCAAGAAAATTATGGAAAGAGAAGTTGCAACTTAATAAAAGAGGCAAAAAAAACCTGCAGTAAAAACACATCTGAAAAAGCCAGAGTTGGCCTAACTGAATTGAAAGGAAAAATTTACTGGAGAAAAGAACTTTAAAAATTACTTTCCCCAGTTACATGTAAATACAATATTTTTTTAAAACAGATTTCCTTATGAATCATGTTTAGAGAGAAAAATCAGAACAAATGGAAAACCATGAGAGGATCAAAAAAACTGAAGAAAAAGAAAAAAAAGTTAACATAACATATGCTGGTTTACATTCAAAGTCCTTAGTTCTCACACTGGTTGTAGATGGCATTTTCAATCCAAAATTTATTGAGATTGCCTTGGACCACTGAACCACTGAGAAGAACCAAGTCTGTCATAGGTGATTATCCCACAATCTTGCTGCTACTATGTACAATGTATTCTCATTTCTGCTTGTTTTGCTTAGCATCAGTCCATGAAAATCTTGAAAATAACTTCTTAACAAAATCAATATTAGCTAATAAAAGAGGTATAGAAGTTCACTGAAGAAAAGAACACATTAAAAAGCAGAATTGCCCAAGGAGAAGGTAAGGATTTCATAAGACATTAAGAAACAATAAAAAAATCTAAAAGAACGAAAAAATAAAAGAAAATGTGAAATTTATCTTTGGAAAAACATAAAAACAACTGGCTCAGAAAATATATCCAGGAGAGATAGTTTAAGAATTATTAGATTGCTAAACCATGATTATAAAAAGATCCTTGACATCATATTTTAAGAAATCATCAAGGAAAAATGTTGTGATATTTTAGATGCAGAGGATAAAATACATATTGGAAGCATCTGCCCTTTACCTCCTGAAAGAAGTCCCAAAACAAAAATTCCCAGGAATATTATAGCCAAATTCTAAGCTTCTCTTTCCCTCTCTCTCTCTCTCT